>PVHY01033047.1:0-11416 GCA_004024945.1 Uropsilus gracilis
GTTAGTTTGTTTGGAAAAATTGTGCATTTTTAATAAGCTAAGTTTATGGCATGTGACATATATCTCATTAAAGCTTTTATTAAAAGTCAGGTTTTAAAGAGGATCTCTGATCCAGATGAACCCATACCAGTGACTTGGTTCTTGTCCCTCTAGTCAATTTTTCTTTGTTCCTATTGATTCAGAACAGAACAGAGATACGGAAATTAAATATAGTATGTTTAAAGTCGGGGAGACGCTTGCCTGATAAAGAAACTGAAAGCAAACAAGGTTCAACGAACTGCTGAAAAGTTCTGAGCTCCTATCTGCCAGGAGAAAATTCAGCATGTGCCCTTCACGTACCCCTTTTCCCCCCACCCCTTGTAGGTAGATACAGGTGAGATGTGAGTAGCACCTTGCTTACATAAGTGACTAATATCTAAACCACGAGTTCTCTCTTCTTTCAGAGACCCTGGGAAGATTGCCCCCTTGAGTGAAGATTCCAACCTTTAAACAAGGAAGAGTTTGGGATGTAATCCCGATTTACATTGTCAATCAGTTAGAAGTTTAGCTTAGATGTTTACTACACAGATGGGTGGGTTGAGACAAATATGCTTCCAAAATATGGTTCAACCATGGGTACTTGAACTAAACTAACTCCATTTCTTCAAAAGGAAATAAGGAAGAAAGGAAGCATTAGATCATGATTTTTGAGACTTAAATAATTAAATGTATCTAATGTGCTTATCTTAGTGCCTAATACAAACAAAATTATCAGTAAATTTTTCCAACAATGAGATGATGATAACAATGACATGCTTATGTGTAACAGTACAGAGATCATATAAAAGGTCACCCTCTTTTTCTGAGCTTCCTATTAACATCATGATAATTTATCTTTAAAAATATATTATTGGAGTCACAGATGATGTCCTCTCTCCCCATTTCTCCATTGAGAAAAATCTCAGACTACTGAGAGACATCAAGATAGATTTGGACAATATATACATTAAAGGAGCTTTCTTACATCCATTCTGTCTTCCCTTTTCTCACCTGTTGTGCTCATTTCCCTTGTTCCAATTGATTCAGTACCCAATAGAGAAAAGGAAATTAAATACAATATGTTTTAAGATGGGAGATGTTCACCTGAATGAGCAATATAAAATTTCAAAACTTTGTCTGTACACTTAATCCTTGTGACTGGTAATAAACTGGTCTTCCACTTATATAGTGAGAGCTGTGTCCCTGAGACAATTTAGGTCAATGTCAGACCATATCCCTTATTGGCTATAAACTTAGAGCTTAACATTTCAAAGATGTCATTTCTCATAGAATTGATGCAAGATTTCAAAAATATTTTTTCATAAAGTATTTTTTTCTCAGTATCAGTCACAGATATATACTCCTGAGAAGCATAGAGCATGAAATAAAATTTTAAAAGATATTGAGTTGTATATAATACTTCTCAACAATGAAAGGAGAGAAGGGAGTCTTTGCAGAAGCTTTGCAGAAAGGGAAGGTAACCAGACTGAAGAATATCACAAAATAGATGGCAATGTGTCTGGGATACCTTTCTTTAAACTTTTAAATTAATTCACACCATCAAGACCTCATGAAATCTTTCTTTATTTCCTATATTTTTAAAAACAGAGATGAATGGTTACTGCGAAATATTAGAAAGTAGAGTATATATATGTCTATATATATAATATAGTATATGATATATGTAAATTGGTATATATGTAATATATAGTGTATATATAATAAATATATGTACACTACCTGAAATATTCATCTGTAATATAAATAGAATAACTATGTAGGTCAAATGAAACAGTTTTGTGTCTGAATAAAATAGCCATGTGACTTCCTATCCTTATATATGTCACATTTTCTGTATTGTTCAGCCTCTAATGAAGCCTTGTCACATTTTCTGTATTGTTCAGCCTCTAATGAAGCCTAATCCTATAGCACTGTGCAACATTATTGATTTAGTCATTCATTCATTCATTCTCTAGTGATTAACTTATCATCTAGTCAATATAAAACCCCAAACAAGGCTGAGAGACATGGCAATGGAGGAAGGCTAAGAGACTTATAAAATACTATTCTTGTCTTTAAGGAGTTAAACATCTAATATATTTTAAGTGCTCTATCACAATTTCTTGATGACAAATCCATTAAAATGAAATTATTGCATTTTAGGTTAATACTGACCACATGTGTAATTCTTCATAGTTATAAACTAAATTCTGTTCAGATTTATACTGTATTCTCTTTGCAAACTGCTATTGCTATACAGTATCAATTTGTCTGTTCCTTCTGTGTTTAGCAAAAATATTTTTGTTAATAAAGAAAAATAAACCTGAGAAATTAGATTTTAAGAATCTGAAACAGAGTTGATACATAGCTCACCAGGAAAGTCAAAACTTCTTTATTATAACTAATGGAAGATCTTGACCCAGAATCAGGAGACTCACAGCCTGAGGGAATTGGTTCAAAAATGAGAAGACTAAGGCAATACATGCCCATCAAGAACATACAAACCAAAGGATCTTTCTCCAGGAGCATGTCAGAAGGTTTTAAAATAAAGACAAGTCAACAAGTAAATGTTAGCAACAAAAAGTCATTCTGGAAAACTCTAGGGAAGTTAGAGGACAGAAATGATTTGACTTGAGTTCAGAATGCCTATTTTATTTTTCTGTTCCTTTTACTTATAATGAGAAAATTTTATGAAAAACTTATTTGCCTCTTTGGATAAAAATACAAAATTATATGCACAATTTTTTTATATAAAGAAAATATTACTAGAAAATCCTTTTGTTAAGCCTCCTAGATTCTATGAAATAATTGGAGAATTATTTCATGTGTTTAATTTCAGACAACCAATTTTATTACAGATTTTCCAACCTGTATTAAGATTTTTAAATCATCTGTCAATTAACATCCAATGAATTTGCTACCTTTAGTTCAACTCTTTGTTTTGTAAAAATCTCTTCTACTGTGTAATTCTGGTAAAGGAAAGATATTATAGGACATGTTTTTCTTTCTGTTAGACATTGAAAGATTCGGTAAGAGAAATACAGTACCAAGAAATAAAATATTATAAAGAGGTATAGAGGGGCATGATTTGTCAATCTTAAGTTGCAGAATAATTTTCCTAGTCAATATCTTACTAGTCAGTATCCTATATGTGGTATTAAGCAAATTTAGTGTTGCATAACTATCACTGTTAACCCTAGAAAGGGTTAACAGAATGCTCCATCATTCTAAGCAGAAGTTCTATACACATGCACAAGTAACTTCTTGTTCTCTGCTCCCTTCAGCTCCTCATGAACTCTGGTATTCTTCTCTGTTTATTCTTCTTTCCTCATATGAGTAGAGAACTATCTGTCTTAATTTATTTATCACCAGATTACCAAGGCTCCTCCACACTGTCGCCTGTTTCAGAACTCCATTCCTTGTTCAGAGTGAATATTCCATTGTATGTACATGCCATGTTTTGTTTGTTCATTCATTTGCTGATGTGCATTGAGTTGCTTCTATACCACTGCTGATTCTTTAGCAGGAAGCTTATCAGGATGATATATTCATCCCATGTTCTATCATGAATCCTCAGCCCTTCCCTTTCTATACTTTAATAGGATAACCCACAGGGAGCAAAATATCTGCACTCCCTGGAATGGACCAGATCACAGTTCTTTTCATTGTCATATTACTATATAATACTTTTATGAATAAGACAGAGGCTTACACAGCCTATCTCTCCCCCATTTCTCTTCCCCTGCCACTAAGAGTCCCATTGACCTCCTTCCTGCATCTATGCTGCTTTAGGAAAACCATTTCTACCAAAGTTTTCAACAGATTCAATTTAATCTTGTGTCTTTCTTTAAAACATTTACTCAACAAGTGTCCAAATATTATTCCCTTTCAATCATAAAGTGGGTCTTAGATAACTTCTGAATTTCTATAAAATTGAAAAATAGTTAGCTATGCATTAGTTAATTACATTTGTACAATCTCTAATTGCTGATCAAAAGAAAATGAAGTTCTTTTGATTCACTATAAATTAAGAAAACATAATTTTAGCATAGTGTTATCTTTTTCTATTTCAGAATACAAATGAAAGCTAAAAAATATCCTTTTTTATTTATGCCTTCCACTAAAAGTCCCTTTCTCTAATCTACTTTTAAAAGTAGGATTTCTTCTAAGTTACAGGAGCTATCAGTCAGAATATCTAATACTTTAAAATATGTCTTTGCCTGTCTTAGTACAGTGACTATACCAAGCATCTTGGAGCAAATGTAGGTTTATTCAGACAATAGGAAATATTCCTTTCATGGTCTGAAGTCTGTCTTTGGAATTACCACCTTGAGCAATGATCAAGTGACTTTAAAATGTCTAAGAACTCCTGGTCTTATTTTAACATTTGCTCATTTATACTAGTAGCTCAAAGTAATTGACTAAATTGAGTCCTGTAAAAATATATAGATTAAATGTATAATTCCAAAGGTATCTTTCTAAAGCCCACGTGAGTTACTGAGATTTACTCTTCCATAACAATTTTCCATATAATTGCTCAGTTCATTGTAGAATGTAATTTAATGTAGTAGATGTTCAGACTATCATATGTAAAATATATGTAATAATATGTATTTTTATTTCTTCTGTGGGTAAATTATAAGCTACCTTTAAAGTCACTATTATAAGCTACCTTTAAAGTCACTATTTTAAATACTCTCTTCTTTTTTTTATTTTTTTTTAAATACTCTCTTCTTTGGTTTTGTTATGCCTTTTCTCCAATGTATCTAAACTTCTTCTATTAGTAGTGAAAGCAATTTAGGAAAGAGAAGCTCACTCCAATTAAAAAAAAACAAAACAAAACAAAACAAAAACAGATACTTGCTTTCCCTGAATAATAGAAATAGGGAATGGAAAACTGACATAATCCTAACCAATCAGACAGTGCTTTCCTAGATAGGTGATCACACCTGAAAAAAAGAAGAAAAAAAAGCAAACAACAACAACAACAAAAAAAAAAAACCACAGAAACCAGGACTGGTTTAGAATTCATGTGACAGAAGCAACATCTGTTTTGACAAAATGGTGCCCAGCTATGAACTGTGTGTCCACATCCTTTCCCCTGTCCCATCTATTGTTCACAAACAATGTGAGTGCCAGTCAATACTTCTGTTCCATAGTGACCTGCGTAGTGATTTTGCCCACCTGCTTGACCTTGCCTCTTGCCCATTTTAAGTCTTCACAATTAATCATTTTTTATGTTCAAGCAAGTCAGAGGTAGTTTCTTCTGTTTACAAAAAGAAACCTGACTCTAAACATCAATACAGCATAGATTTTTGATAAATATTATATTATCCTCTGCAATTTTTTCCGAACCCATCAATTAAAGCCCCATCACCCCTATTTTAACCATGTAGTTAGAATCAATGAATGGTTGTGTATTCAGTTGTAAAGCATCATTTTATCAATGTCAAGGACAAGTCTGTATGGTAAATCAAGTATTAAGATCTTGAAGACTGGTGGGATTTTGACAATTGAGATAGATAGATAATTAGGGTCAAGATGGAACAAAACCAAGTATTAGTTGTTAGGATTCTACAGGGAGACACAGCCAACAGAACTGAACAACTAAATTGGTTCTATCTCTCTGGAAAACCTTATGTGATGTATGAAGAGATTTTTCTCTAAGGAATTGAGACAGTGATTAAGGAGACAGAGAAGTCCCAAGTTGAAGACCCAGAGGAACCCATTTATCCCACTATATACACATACAATGATGTGTGACTTTTGAACATCCAGTTCCCATGTAGTTTGAGGTTATGTATAATTTAGAAAGCTAACTGCATATAGCTATGCCCCACAAAAAATTTTCTGGTACCTAAAGCATGTGAATAAAGTTGGTACTGAAACATAGGTTTGTGTTATTGAAGAAAGAGCCTAGGCTTTATAATCTTTTGTAGTGATGATAATTGGGCTAGGGGGAAGTAACCAGTTCTTTCCTTTCTCTATAAAAGTATGGAATAGTATAAGAAAGAAATCTTACCTAAATGGGAAAATAACAAATAAATTCATAGAAGTACAAGAAACAGTAAGAATGCTTGTTCACATTTAACTAAAAAGAAATTTCACATGAGCTTGAATTTTGTAAAGTGTAGACTAGATGCCTTTTTCTTTTCCAGAATCCTCCTGACTGTTTTGTAAAACAACCATGAAATTCTTGCTTTTTAAAGTTTTCTTTCATACTTCATTAAAGAATAATTATTGTCAAAGAACATAGCTTAGAAAAAAATTTCCTCCCATGAAAAGATATGTCAGTTTGTTAACATCTGAAAATTAATAGGTCCTGGATTAATATGAAAATAAAGAAAAATAGAATAGAATAAATTGTCCATATTTGAAAGAGCAAAGCTTTACCTAAATTAAAATTAAATGATGCAAGGCAATCACTAAGAAAATTAAAAAAATTTCTTTCTTACCTGTCACTTTCCTGATAAAAAGTGTTATTAAAATGATGCTGTTGATAAAATCATGTATTTTCATTATTAATTTATCTAGTGAATGGTTTCTGTAACTATTACAGATGTATTTCTAATAGAAAAACATAATGGTGGAACTTCTAATAGAAGTAACAAAACTTCAAGAGAAATGAACAATATTAAACTTGAAACAGAAATTTGAGAATTTCACTCACTTTGTGACACTTATTTGTATGTATGTATGTATGTATGTATGTATGTATGTATGTATGTATGTATGTATGTATGTATGTATGTTTAGAGACTAGGTCTCACTATTTTTGCCTGTGGAACCACAGGCTCACGTTGCCCGGGGTACCATGGACTCAAGCAATCCCCAGCCTCAGCTTCCCATGTAGCTGGGATTACAGACGCATGCCACCAAGTCCAGCTATTTTTTTTGGGACTAGGATTCTTCGCTATGTTGCCCTGAACAGGACGGGAACCGTGATCCTTGGTCCCCACCGCGGCTTCCTAGGCTGCCGCTTACATGCATGTTTCACCATGTCCGGCCTCATTTTGTGACATTTAATATCCTGAAATTTTCTGAAATTCTATGAAGAAAAAATTAAGAACTAGTATAGTCAAAGTACTGTTGTTAATATTGGGGGAGGACTGATTTTATTTCCCTATCCTTTTTCTTTAAATCAAGGTAACCAATAAGCATGGGAAAGCATATGTTCTTTTAATTAGTGTTTTTTCATTCTTTAGGTAATACCTAAAATGGAATTGTTTGCTTGTATGATAGAACTATTTTCAAGTTTAAGAAAACTCCATGCTGTTTTCCACAGAGGCTAGGGCAGTCTATATGCCCACCAATAATGTAATAGGATTCCTTCCTCTCTATATCCTCACTAGCATTTGTTATTGCTGATCTTTTTTACATGGACCATTCTTATAGGTATGAGATGGTATCTTTGTGGCTTTGGTTTACATTTCCTTAATGATAAATGATGATGAGCATTTTTTTTCTCATGTGATTGTTGGCCATCTTTATGTCTTCTTTGGAGAAATGTCTATTTAGTTTTACTGCCACTCTGCCTTTTTTTATGGGATGTTTCTTTTCTTTTTTAATGAGCTAAAGAATTTATTTATATGTGTGTGCATTTTGTGAAATTTAAGTAGATGTTAATTATAGGATTTTGTTTATATCATATCAACATAATTGTCATCATTTATCATAGTTTCTCTGTAGACTTTCCCATTTTAAGTAAGCCATAAGTATCAATCTTATATTTCCTTCACATGATCTCAAGAGTCTGCTTAGGGCTCTATTCTACATATTTTTCCTTTGACTGAAATTTATTTTCCTGTTTCCATGTCAAAAGTTTTATATTTTAATGGTTATTATTTTCCAGCACATATTTCTGTTCATAAATAACAATAAATCCAAGCTCTCTTTTATTGGCATGTGTTTCTGTATGAAAGGGGTATGTAAAGAAATCTTGATTTAGGCAAAATGAACATTTAGGTGATAGCTATGTAGAATGTATTTTAGATGAGGATGAAAAAGCTGAACATAATTTATGTCTGTCTATTTCAACAAGTTTTGAATGTTCCAGATAACAGGTTGCATGTTTAAGACAATGAATTCAATACATACATATACAACACCTTTATTGCTCTTTTGCTTCATTATATTCAATTTCTGCTTTTAAGTCCTTCTCTTTCTTTGACACTTCTACTGGCAGCTATAATTGCAGGCAAGTTCACATCCATGTCAACAGACCTCACATTAAATTGGTATCACTAATCTCTTTTGAATGCAATGTGCTCTCCAACTGCCATGCTCTGTTTCCCTTCTCCACTCTTCAACTCTGCTAATTTGCTCTCTCAGAGTTTTATTTTTTCTAAAATCTTCAATGCCTCTTTTATCACTTTTAGTCTTAGTTGATGAACTTAATCTCTTTTTTAACTGAAAAACAAGATGCAATCAGAGATCATTCTGTTATATATACCTATTTAAAGCATTTGAGCATTCTTGCTTTCCTTCCCTCCTTCTGCAAAGGATGTATTTACTGCATATCATAGCAGAGGATAACACCTCCATCTGTGAATCAAATCCTGGCATTTGCTTCCTTAAGATATCACAATAGCAAGTTTTCCTTCTCTTTGATTCATCATAATTTTTCTCTTATATTTAATCTTTTTCATCACAAATACACACACCTGTGGTTTTTTCTCCTTTATTTCATTTGCAAAACAAACCAAAAAAACAAAAACCTGTGCATTACCTATTCTAACTACCACCCTATTTCATTTGTTTATTTAAGGCAAAGTTCTTCCCAGAAGTGACATCTATTTGCTCTCTTTAGCTTCTCCCCTCCCACTTTCTTGGGAATCTTTTTTTTTTTTTTTTTGGCTTCTGAGATAAAATTTTAACTGTTTTTAAACATTAAAAATTTCAGGGTAGCTGCTGAAGGTCACCCGCGCCGGTTCCAGACCCCTGGGAGGGAGCCCCTCACCGCGCGCCATCTCCACCACCCCTGGGAGCCAAGCCCCACCTCCAGGTTCCTCCGGAAACCTGCCCACCTTGCCCATGCCAGGTTAGCTGCTGGAGGTCACTGGCGCCGGCGCCGCAAGTGGCACCACCGCAAATTACTAAACTAAACTAAAGTACAGATCTACTTTCAACCTGGAATACACACCCATCAACATGCCAACCAACACAAGATCCATGGTTTCTCAATATGTAGAACAGGTTCGAAAGCAAAACACAGTAAGTAGAAAAACTTTAAACATGCAAGCAAGCCCTACAGGAAGTAATCCATCGCCAACAAAGAAAGGACAATCTCCAGAAAACTCCAAAGAAATGATTTGCATCTCAGAAAAAGATTCCTCTATTAACATGTTAAATGCACTCCAGCAATTAAGAGAAGAATTAGAAAAAAAGGACAACAGTATGATAGAAGCAATTAATGCACTAAGGGAGGAAATAGGAACATATAAAAAAGAAAGCATCAATATGCATACCCTAATCAATGAACTAAAGAATGAAAATGAATCCCTAAAATTGAAATTGAAAGAGACTCAAGATTTAAAGGTTGCAATAGATGAGCTCAAAAACTCACAGAAAAACCATGGCAGTAGAATAGATGAAATAGAGGAACGTATCAGCACACTTGAGGATACAGTAATAGAGAGGACAAAGAAAGAAAAAGAGAGAGAGAGAAACAAAGTAGGAGGACTGAAGACAAGCTCAGAGATATGTCAGATTCCTTAAGGAAAAGAAACATAAGAGTAATAGGAATCCCAGAAGGAGAGAAGAGAGTTATGGGAACTGAAAGACTATTCAAAACAATAATAGAGGAGAACTTCCCAAATCTGAAGAAAGAAATAAATATAGACATACAGGAAGCCAAAAGGACACCAAACTACTTTAATGAAAGAAAAGCCACAGCAAGACACATCATCGTAAAACTTTCTAGAACCCAAGATAAGGAAAAAATAATGAGAATGACTAGAGAAAAGAAACAGACAACCTACAAAGGAAAATCCATTAGACTGACCTCAGATTTTTCTGAAGAGACACTCCAGGCAAGGAGAGAATGGAGTCACATCTACAAAAAACTCCAAGAAAAAATGTGCCAGCCAAGAATACTCTACCCTGCAAAGCTATCCTTCTTCTACAAAGAAAAAATTAGAACCTTCTCTGACAAGCAAAGTCTTCAGAAATTTGCTACCACTAAACCCCCACTCCAAGAAATCTTGCAGGAGGCCTCAAGACCAAAACCATAAGAAGATCAAATACAAGAAACAAAAAACACAAAATAAACCACAAATGACCAACGGGAAACCGTTAGAATCGCAAATATCAATAATCACCCTAAACGTCAATGGTCTAAACTCAGCAATCAAAAGACAAAGAGTTGCAGACTGAATCAGAAAACAGAACCCAACATTCTGCTGCCTCCAAGAAACACACCTGATCGCTAAGGATAAGCATAGACTGAAGGTACAGGCTGGAAAACTACACTACAAGCAAACAGCCCCCACAAGAAAGCAGGAGTTGCCATTCTTGTATCAGACAGAGCAGACTTCAAATTAACAAAAGTGACAAAAGTTAAAGACGGCCACTACATAATGGTTAAAGGGTCAATCCACCAAAAAGACATAACAGTAATCAACATATACGCACCTAATGAGGGAGCACCAAAATTCATAAAACAACTAGTAGAACTGAAATCAAATATTGATGAAAATACATACGTGGTAGGAGATTTTAACACGCCACTCTCAACACAAGACAGATCAACAAAGCAGCAACTACACAAAGAAACAAAAGCTTTAAAGGAAGAGCTAGACCAAATGGACTTAATAGATATATACAGGACACTACACCCCCAAGGAGAAGAACACACTTTTTTTTTCAAATTCACATGGTCCTTTCTCTAAAATCGATCATACACTAGGCCACAAGACAAACCTGAACAACTACACAAAGATTAAAATAATACCAACCTTTTTCTCCGATCATAAAGGCATCAAATTAGAAATCAACAATGAAAAGAAAATAAGGAGAGTAAACACCACATGGAGGCTGAACAACAGGCTTGTGGAATATCACTGGGTAAAAGAGGAAATCAAAGAAGAAATTAAAACCTACATGGAAGCAAACGACAATGACGACACAACATTCCAAAATGTGTGGGATGCAGCAAAAGCAGTACTACGAGGAAAGTTCATAACAATACAGGCCCAAACAACAAGAAATGAAACAGCCCAAAGAAATGCTCTAATCTCCCAACTTGAGGACTTAGAAAAAGAGCAACAAAAAAACCCAAAACCCAGCAGAAGACAAGAAATAACAAAAATAAAAGCGGAGATTAATGAAATAGAAACCAAAAAGACCATCGAGAAGATAAACAAAACCAAAAGCTGGTTCTTTGAAAAAATAAATAAAA
>PVHY01033048.1:0-11425 GCA_004024945.1 Uropsilus gracilis
AACGAATACCGCCCATTATAGCAGAACTGGTTGTATTTCTTACAAATGGGCAGCTCCGTTGAAGGTTTGCTCAGACTCAGGTTCTACCTGATTGGTGCTGTTGGATTTCTCTCCACCAAAGCTTGACGTCTGACTGGTGTTGCACAGTTAGCAGGTACCAACGCAGCCCAGATCTATGATTTCACTAGTGGCAGCAAAATGGTGATGTTCTATTTCTATTATTTCCTCACCACATGTGGATAAGAATTTTTTCACCACGAGATCTTTCCCCTTCTTTACAAGTAGCTACAGTCCATACAGGAAAAGCGAGATAAAAGCCTTCCCCATATTTGACCCCATATTAATCAGTTTTCAGGATAAATTTCTTAGCAGTTGCCCCAGTGGCAAGCAATTAGGTTCTGTTTTATATTATCCCATTACCAACTCCTGAACTTCAAATACTTGCTGGGTTTTGATGTACTTAATTATTCTGACGACTCCATCTTTGACCACTGAGAATCTCTGAAACTGGTTCCTGGCACGTCTCCATGGCCCTAACACATCCGTAATCGGACTTTTGGCCAAGACTGAACAAGCACTCCAGGTTCAGTTGACAATTCCCAGTCCCAGACCCGGAACCCGCCATTTCTCTCAGAAGCCCCAGTAGTGAGAAGAGACGTTTCAAAACAACACTCTCGCTGCCATGAATGTGTTTTCCTA
Source organism: Uropsilus gracilis (assembly GCA_004024945.1). NCBI lineage: Eukaryota > Metazoa > Chordata > Mammalia > Eulipotyphla > Talpidae > Uropsilus > Uropsilus gracilis. The sequence continues at coordinate 700 of PVHY01033048.1, forward strand.
CCGGGCTGGTTGCTGTTTGTAGACCAACTCACAGGCTAAGCGCTCACGTGTGGAGAGACAGAGGCAAATGTGACACTTCCAGGATTTCCAATTGAAATTCAGGATGACAGAATATTTACTTATAAGCCTCTATAATGTTTTTCTTTTTATTAATTTTTAAAAATTTATTTCATCTAAACTAGGCACGGTGGCTCGTGCCTGTAAGCTTCAGCCTATGAAGCGGCCAGGGCTAGGGATCGCGGTTTGAGTCCCGCACGAGGCAACATAATGAGACCTAGTCCCAAAAAATTGCTGGGTGTGGTGGCGCACACCTGTCATCCCAGCTACCTGGGAAGCTGAGGCTGGGGGGTGGCTTGAGTCTGTGGTACCCCGGACAACGAGAGCCTGCGGTTCCATGGGCAAAAACAGCGAGACCTGGTCTCAAAAAAAAAAAAAAATGCATTTCATCTCTATCTCCATGCATAGACATTGAAAATCCTGATTCTCAAGGACACGGGGAGTGATGACATTTGAACAGCTCATAAACTTAGGTTTTCATACCTTACAAACACCTCAGAATAACACTATTAAAGTACCATCACTGGAGTAATTACTGAAAATAACATGTGAAACTCTGGCCTGCAAGCTCTCCATTTTCTTCCACTTTCTCAACAGGCTACACCCATCGTCGCTAGAGATCAAAATCACCGTCTGAATCAGTAGACTTCAGTTTTACTAGTCACGGTGTGGTTAGTGCTCCCACCAGTCTTTGTGTCAAGGTCCCTTGAGGTTTGGTTACGGGGGGGGAAACGCATTCTCTGGTCATTCCTCGGGGAGGGCCCCTGGAACACCATCCCTGAACACTTCCATGCTGATAACTCTAGGCGCCCTGTCTCCAGCCAAATCTGAATCACAGAAGATCGGCATTCAGCTTGGGCAGGGATAAGATCCTTGGGTCACATCTCTGTGCTTGTGCCTCATAAACAAGGATCCCACTTTCCTCTGGCACACCAATACCAGGACGCCGAAGAAGAGCATGTTCATGTACTTTGCCATCCCTTCCAAATGGCTTGTTCTCTCTGCCTAGCGGGCTAAAGAATGCCTTCCTTTTCCTCTAACGTCCAAGAAAAGTACTAACTTCTCTGTCTGGTGTGGGTGATTCTGGCTCAAGTCGTTTCAAGTTTTTGCCACATCTGTTTCACTGGAGGCATGAACAGAAACGAAAATGCGTTGATCTTAGCTGGTCAGCTTGAAGCATCCTTACAACAACACACAGCTGCGTAGTCGCTCCTGGGAACAAAACACAGTTCCCATGATCCGCGGGGGCATACTCCACAACCTCCTGGTGACGGCTGGAAACCACAGGAGCACCAGGTCCCAAGGATGCTGGTTCTCCCCTCGTTAGTAGAGACCCGCACCACTTAACGTCTCAACTAGGCACCGTGAGAGACTGGCTAATACGAGAGAAGAATGACCACAGTAGTGCCCTGTAGAGAAATGATGTGAGCATGGGCGTGTCGCCCCCACCGCCCAGGGACACAGCTGCATTCTGTCATCCCACACCAGTCCCGCTCTCGCTTAGTTTCGTGGACCGAGATAAGAGATAGCAGGGCTGGGAGACCTGGGAGAAGTCTTTTTATTTATTTGCTTTAAAAATGGATGGTTGATAAGGGCTTGGGCAGGGGAAGGTGTTTGGGCATGTCACCGTACAGGGAGAGCAGGACCTCTGCATGCAGGCATTGTTTAGCACCTGTCTGCTGTGAGTTCACTGCCAGCCCAAGACGCTGGAGGAGTGTGGGGGCCCGTGCTAGCTAGACCAGCCTCAGCACCCCGGGAGCGACTTGGCCTCCGGAAGGGGGTAGGAAGCTCTGGGGCCGGACATCCAGGCTGCTGGTGTCAGCAGAGGCCTGTGGGCTGCTGAGCTTTGTCCTTTATCAAAAGCCAGCTGGAGGTGAAATGTGAAGGCGGCTTCTTTAGGGGGTGACCCCCCCACTTCCAGGTGGCCGGCTGTCCGATTAAAGTGCACCTAAAGGATTCAGTTCCTGCCTCTGCTTTACTGGCCTTTGGTGGTGACGGGTGGCCTGGACTCTGGTCATCCAGTTACAGTCCTGCCACCACCTTGTCCCCGTGAACCATCATCTTAACCTCTTGTGTCCCCCCTCCCCCTCCCTTGCTCTAGGCCTCAGTTCTGCTGACCATTTGTGAGTCTGAAGTTTTCCTTGTCCTTTCGTTTGTTTGCTTTCCCTGTACCCCGCATACAGGTGAGACCACCCAGTAGTTCTCTTTTTCTTCCTGGCTTATTTCCACTAGCATGATTCCCTCTAGCTCCACCCACGTTAGCACAAATGCGACAAGTCTGTCCCTTTTGATGGCTGCATAATATTCCATTGTGTACATGGACCACAACTTTCTGATCCGCTCGTCCATTTGGGGGCACTGGGGTTGTTTCCCTATCCTGGCTGTTGTAGATAGGGCTGCAACAAACACCCAAGGACAGGTGTCCTTCCCAATTAGTATGTTTGTATCCATTGGGGAGATTCCCAGAAAAGGGGTTGCTGGCTGGGGGGGAATCTTTTAACTACAGTTTGCACCAAGAGGGAGGAAGTAGTTACAATTAATCCTGAAGCAGAGGGAGAGCATAAAGGACACTGGTAGAGGATGATGGGAGCTCTGGTGATGGGAGAGCTACGATAACACACCTGAGGAGAGACCCCCTGTGCTACCGAAATATTAATGAGGATGTAAAGCAGCGACACTTTATTTTTTTTAATTAAATAAATAAATAAAAACAAAACCTAGTCTGGGATCGGGAGGAGTGATGGGAGCAAAGTCCTCAGAATTAGGGGCCCCTCCCCCCAGAAAGAAAAAATCCTCAACACCCCGCTGCTTCCCCGCCCGGCTTAGCAAGCCCCCTTTCTGAGGCCGCTGTGGCTTCTTGCAGTTTCTTTCCGTCCAGTCCTTTCCTAGCAGACCCTGCCGCTAGCCGCATCCTGGTGCTTCGAGAAGTTCTTTTCTCCAGACACCAGAGCCTGAGGGCCTCAACACGTTTAAAGACACGCACCTTCAGGGCGCTGGCTCAGGAAGCTCCAGCCAGCTTGGCCTGTGGGGGCCGCGCGTGCCCTGATCCCCACGCGCCCGCAGCTGCCTGCCCGGCCTCTGGCTGGCAGTTGCACCGATTGTGCACCCACAAGCACCCTGCCGGCAAGCTGGCGGGGAAGAGGGCCTCCTCGGGGCTGGCCCGGGAGACCGGACTGGACCAGGGTGCAGGCAAGAAAAGACCCACTCAGGGTGAGGAAAACGAGGGGGGTGGGGGGGGTCTTGCCAGTTCACGGTCACTCCACTTAGTCCTCAGGGGGAATAAGAAAAACAAGCATCGCAAACGGCGACACAGAACGCGTGAGGGACGCGGTAAGGAACCGGCCAGTACGCCTGGCCAGGACGCAGGAGTCGGATCGTCACAGAACATGCTGGACCGGAGAGACAGCCGTGGTGAAGACCTGTCAGAAGTGTCCCACGAACTCGGCGGGGATGGAGGCACCAAGACCCCGTCTCGGGACAGGCCACCCAGGAAAACGAGGAGCCCTGCCCCGCCCCGCCCCGCCCCGTGGGAGAGGAGGGCCGCAGAGGTAGGGACCCGGCTCCGCAACAGATCTGCAGAGGGAGAGAGTGGAGATGATCCCCGGAGGCTGCGGGTGGATGCCTACCCTCGCTGAGAGACCTCATCACGGAGACGACCGGGAGCAAGGCCCCCCAAGCCAGAAGGCAGAGCTGCGGGGGAAGAGGTGAAGGATGTGCGGGGAGAGCGGACTGGACCGGGCGGCCGGCGACGAGAAGACGTGGCTACACCTCAGACGAGCACGGACAGGCCCCCAACGCAAGCTAAGACCACAGTCCCTCTGGCTCAGAAGGCCGGGTACCAGGGACACAGCCCCACGCCTGCCACATAGATGCAACCCCAGGAGAGGAAGAGAGACCTGTGGACTGAACGTAAATCATCAAACAACGAGATGTCCGAGTGAACAGTCGGACCACAGGGGTTGGGGGGGCAGGGAAGGCACCCCAACAACCATCTATCTATGGGAGAAGTTTTTAAAAAGTGAATAATTAGGAAAAAAATAAGAAATAAAGACACGCACCTTCAAATGTGGGTCCGTAGATGGACTCGCCACCATCTCCTCTTCCAGCCACTATGTCTGTGAAGCAGCAATAAAGGAGCATTAGAATTCTGGGGCTGGAAAAGAAAGCGCGGCTCTGGCAGAAGAAGTGCTTTGGGTTATGACTCCACTTCCATCAACAGCGAGAATTAAATGACCCAATTGGTGGATTCCTGGATCATGAACATATATATATATATATATATATTTTTTTTTTTTTTTTGAGACCAGGTCTCGCTATTTTTGCCCGTGGAACCACAGGCTCTCGTTGCCCTCGGTACCACGGACTCAAGCCATCCCCAGCCTCAGCTTCCCAGGTAGCTGGGATGACAGGCGCGCACCACCACGCCCAGCTATCTTTTTGGAACGAGGTCTCGCTACGGGCCCCAGGCGGGACTTGAACCGCGATCCCTAGCCCCGGCCGCTTCCTAGGCTGAAGCTTACAGGCACGAGCCACCGTGCCCGGCCTTGAACATATTACTATCATGATTTCACTTGGAGTTTACAAGCACCTTTACTCTGATGACCTCATTTTTCCTTCATAATTGCTCTCTAAGGCAGGTTAAAATATAACACGAACTTTTGAAATGATGAAATATTGACTTATAATTGCGGTCATTACTTAAAATGTGTTCACGTGCAGGTTCTTAATTCATCTCGCTTTTCAGAAACATGGAAATATTAAACCAAGAAAATGACATCCAAAGAGCAGGCTGTTTATAGAACAATAATAATAATAATAATAGATGCTCTAAAAAGAATGCATGTTCACACTCTTCACTCCCTGGCATCCTACCACAACAACTCACTTACCTCTTAGGAATGTGTTCATTTTTCTCTAACGTTGAACTCATTTGCCTTTCACAAAATAAGGTTTTTAAAAAGGTAGATGTTCCTTACATATCACATTAAATGTTCAGGTTGACAATCTAAGGGTCTGACATATGAGTTTATCCCAACATGCTCGTCATAGCATTTCCAGTTAATATCCATCATCAACCGTAGCTCCAAAAAACGCCTTCTCTCGTGAAGAAAAGGTGAGGTTCTTCCACGCGACCGACTCCACATCTCATGCCTGTTTGGGTTTAGGCCATGCTCCCAGGAACATGCAGTTTTTTTGTCCACCACAGCAACAAAGAAGCAAAGGCAGCCAGTGGAAACGGAGGCCCTGAAACCCATCTTCTCGAACCCTGGCCTCCCCGTTACTACCTGCCCCACCTTTCTTGAGGACAGCCTGCGATAAACACCCGCTGCAGGGCTCTGCCGTTCGCACAGGCTGCCTGACGGGCCTGTGCTAAAAGCCTCTGGGCTGGGTGGAGGAAATCTGACGCAGCCACAAGCCGGCGGATGGCGTTCCCACGGACAGGGCTCGCAGCACATAAGTAACAGTGCTCACGAAGCGGCTCAGAAGTTAACTGATAAGCCCGGCGGCTGTGCTCTTCCTGAACCCCCACTCGGGCTCGCAGGAACCTCCAGCTCCACGAAAGGATAAGTGGGGGAAGCGGACGCTGAAGTCCCCTGGCACCAGCTGCTTCAGTTCCCAGAGCTGCTTGGCTCAGACCAACCTGCCCACGTGCTCCCCACTCCCCCCACCCCCCCACCCCGCCTACTTAACACGAGGGACCCTCCTTGGCCCTGAATCTCCAACACCCACCACTTCTCTTGGCCTCGTCTTGGCTCTCCCAGGTGATTACTTTCCAGTGGAGCCATTTCAACCAGCATTTGCTTGTTTGTTTGTTTGTTTGTTTGTTTGTTTGTTTGTTTGTTTGTTTGGGGCTCTGCCCCTTCCCTTGCTGTCAGCCTTGTCTTGCATATTTGATATGATTTCTGTGCTTTCGATGACACATTCAGCAGTGCACGCTCATGGGTGAAATTAGACCACGGTGTCTAAAAGCCAGATGATTTCTTCTTTTTTTCTTTGTTTTTGTTTTGTTTTTTTGAGACCAGGTCTCGCTATTTTTGCCCGTGGAACCGCAGGCTCACGTTGCCTGGGGTACCACAGACTCAAGCCATCCCCAGCCTCAGCCTCCCAGGCAGCTGGGATGACAGGTGCGCGCCACCACACCCAGCTATTTTTTTGGGACTAGGTCTTGCTATGTGCCGCTGGTGGGACTCGAACCCTGGTCCCAGCCATGACTTCCTAGGCTGCCACCTACAGGCATGCGCCACCCTGCCCAGCCTCAGATGATTTCTATTTAAACCTTGTCATTAAGTCCCTGCTCCAGCTGTGTCCTCATCTGCATCATCAGGGGAAATGATCCGTGCCTCTGGGCACTGCTGAGGCTTAAAGGGCCATCATCACGTGGGCAGAATCACAGCGCCAGGCCTGGCAGGACCCGGGCAGGCCGGTGAGCGCCCGTCATCGTGGCGGAGCACCACATGCTGGGAGAATCATCCGCCCACTTTCATCATCTTCACCACCATTAAGCTCAGTGCGATGCTGATGGCCAAAGGCACGGACTAGCGCAAGAGATCCCGGGACGTGGGCGGCTGAGCAGAGGCCACAGAGAAAGAATCTCCCAGGGTTACTTCAAGAACTGTTAGCTCCTTTAACTACGAATGTGAGGAGAGCGGAGAATAAGGTTTCCTATGTAGCCACTCACTCGTTCGTTCATTCATTCATTCATTCATTCATTCATTCATTCCTCCAGCAAATAGTCCCTAAGCATCTACTCACTGCCAACCACTGATCTCCAACCTGGTGACTCAGCTGCGGACAGAACAAATAAAACCCTCTGTTCGCTGGGACGTAGGTCCCAATGAAGAGAAATGGGACATGAACACATTAAGTGGGAAACACACAAGAGTGTGGCCACGGGTGAAAAGCACGATGTGAAAGCAAAGCAGAATGAGGGGCAGGGAAGGATCGGGAAGGGGGTGTGGAAAGGAAGGCAGCAAAGGTGCTCTTGCTGAGAGGAGTGCGAGGCAAAACTCAGAGACAGATGAGGCGGTGACATAAGACAGAGCCTGGAAGTAGCTGGGCAGAGTCAGTCTCAGGCAAGAGAAGCGAGAAAGATCCGAAGGCACACGTACTCTGGATGTGCCTAAGGAACAGGAAGAGAGGCCGGGCACGGTGGCTCGTGCCTGTAAGCTTCAGCCTATGAAGCAGCCGGGGCTAGGGATCGCAGTTCAAGTCCCACCTGGGCCCGTAGCGAGACCTAGTTCCAAAAAACAGCTGGGCGTGGTGGTGTGCGCCTGTCATCCCAGCTACCTGGGAAGCTGATGCTGGGGGGTGGCTTGAGTCTGGGGTACCCTGGGCAACGAGAGCCTGTGGTTCCACGGGCAAAAACAGCGAGACCTGGTCTCACAAAAAAAGTTAAAAAAATAAAAAGGAACAGGAAGAGGCCAATGTGTGGAGCGGAGTGAGCGAGAGGGGGCTGCAGGAGAGGGGCCAGGCCGGCGTGCAGGCTGTGTTGGGAACAAGGGCAAGTGACAGCGGTGCCTGGATGCAGGTCAGGCACAGCCCAAAACTGCATTTTTCAACATTCTCCACACAGCCCTGTGAGAATCTGCCACCCACGGGAGAAGAAGACTCCCACGCTTCCAGCACCCCAAGCTATTGCATCCTCCCCACATCCTGGGCATTATGATCTAGAAACTCATTCAGAAATGCCAAGTGCCTTGCCCAAAGGGGCACAACCTCTCAGTGTCAGTTAGGACCGAGTCTGGATCTAGTATCAGCAATTTTGTCCCTGTCTTTTTGCCTTGCTGTTGGGAAATAGGACTTAAGATCTGTGCACCTTAAATTGGGAATTTTGGAAGGAAGGAAAGCAGGGAGGAGGAAGGGAGGAAAGGAATAGGGAGGGAGGGAGGAGGGGGGGAAGGAAGGAAGGAAGGAAGGAAGGAAGGAAGGAAGGAAGGAAGGAAGGAAGGAAGGAAGGAAGGAAGGAAGAAAGGAAAGAAGAAGGAAGGGAAGGAAGGAAGGTAGGAAGGGACACACTTTTCCCAAATCTTGCTATGAGGATGGGGGATAAGTAGTTCTAACCAAAAACTAAAACCAAAACCAAACCAAAGGAGCAGAGCAGCTGAGAGTTAGCACATGAAAGACCAGGTTAGACTCTGAGAACCGCTTAACACCAACAATTGGGAAACAACCCAAATGTTCACCATGGGCTATCGATCAGATGGGTACAACGCGATGATGAAAACCAGGCATCCCCTAAATGCTGTGCACACTGCTTGCACACACAGGAGAGGAACGCCATATGCATGTTAAGTGAAGAACGAGGCCAGAAAACAGCATTGGCGACAGCTTCTTGCCTTGTTCAAACTGAAGGGGCAAGAGTTGATCTATAGGCAAGCTTGGCTTGACTTTACGTTTTCCTCCTCATCGCCCTCAGAATATTCCAGGTTGTAGGAAGATAGTGAACTATTATTGATTTAAGGCTCTGTGTATGTCACCAAGTTCAAGTTCTTTCTACACTAAGTCAATTATTTTCAGACCGCTGCCTGATCGCTCCCAGTGGGGTATCTCACAAAGTCCTTCACAATTTATTTTGTGGGCCGGGCACGGTGGCTCATGCCTGTAAGCTTCAGCCTATGAAGCGGCCGGGGCTAGGTATTGCGGTTCAAGTCCCGCCTGGTGCCCGTAGCGAGACCTAGTTCCCAAAAAAATAGCTGGGCGTGGTGGCACGCGCCTGTAATCCCAGCTACCTGGGAGGCTGAGGCTGGGGATTGCTGGAGTCTGCGGTACCCCGGGCAACGAGAGCCTGCGGTTCCACAGGCAAAAATAGCGAGACCTGGTCTCAAAAAACAAACAAACAAACTAAAAACAATTTATTTTGTGCCATTAACCAGGCTACGAAAAGTCAAAGGACTGACCTGAAAACAAAGCAAGCGTGGGGATCAAAGTGGTCAGGATGTTAGTTTTCAGTTCTAAGAATGTAATTACCTTTGATGAGAAAGAAGCTGTTTTCCATTGGTTCACTTTCCTAACAGCACCATATCTCCTAGCTACTCTTATGCATTTAGGTGGGGACTCAAAATTGTTTTGATTTAAAAAACACTATCTTATTTTTTTTAAGAGGTGAAGTGCTTTATTTCTCTTTAAATAACTTAACAAGCATAGTTTTAAACACTGCTTTTTTCTCATCCAATTCACGGTAGAGAGAAAGCATCTTTTTATGCCTTAGAAAACTGTCATACTCCTTTCTAGGGTGGGAATATTTCCCAACATTTTAGCCTTTGCAGCCTCATCATGTGAGGTATCTCTCAGGCTCTTTTAATATGAGGTTTTTTTGTTGGTGTCACCTCCTCTGGACGTTTTCATCTCCCCCACGGTCCTCGTTTATATTGATAAATTCTTCTTCAGGGACTTTTCTGGCCGCAGAGCTAGTCTCTGCTATTGGTGGCAGAGTTACCATTCCCACCGTCAGGTATTTCGTGTCCATTTCTTTGGAATCTGGGTGCAAATTTCGTAGCAACATCCTTATCTGAATGATAGCTAGCCTACTTTCTGACGTCACTTTTTAATTTGGAATTCTCCTGGGAACATACTTTAGATTTGCTTATTTTAATAATTACGAAAATTTTCAAAATAATAGGAATATATGAATTCAACACTTGATCATACGTAAAAACCTTTTAAATATTTTAGCTATATCTAAGTATATATTATATCTATAGTATATTATATTGATAGATTGTAAGCAATGTTTTAAGTATATTATAGGTAATATATTAACTAAGCATACTATTATATATATTTAGTTCTACATACGTTTCACAAACGTAGGTACAGTTTTGGGTATTCTGATCAGATGTTGCAATTGAACTGTATTTACGGTTTTAAACTCACCTCCTCCTTGTATCCAGCCATTTTGTACTATTCGATGAAAAATTGAACCTGTGTAATGTAGTCTGACGCCACTTTCGGAAAACCCTGCTTTTCCTGTGCACAGAAACTGAAAATTTCTACATGTTTTGGGGCAGGCGTCACAAAATAGCTACAAAATAAAGATAAGAGATTGTGACGTTTAACACGTCTGCAGGTACCATTCCCATTCCTCCTCCCTCGTAGTAAAAAGTAACAACAAGCCCTCTTACCTCAAAAATCAATCTTCCTACTGGACAAAAGTCAATAGATATGTCCATGAACACAAAATCATGCTATTCAAATTAGGAGGAAAGATAAGGCAGGTCAGTGTCTTGAAAGAACAACAAAGATAGAAGAAAATATTTTTTTGTCTTAAGATTTTAACAGCATTAAGCGTAGCTATGGCCAGAGCACCATGGAAAGGATGACTGGGGGGAGGGGGGGAAGGGGAGAAAGTTTCATTTTATTACATCACATTTTTATAAGCCAGACCTTTTGTCAGACCTTTTGATAGTGAAGCTTTGAATAAGATTAACCTATCGTGCAAGGCTGAGCGCACATAACCTAGATACCAAATACCACAAACCAGCAACACCAGCTGTCAGCCCTTTGGGAGAAGCAGCCGGCTGGGCTATCTTTCCGGAGTAATTTTGGAAAAAGGTCCCGATGACCTGCAGTTACAGATGTTCTGGATTTGCAGGTGGTATAGCCAGAGCTGGGCGGGAAAACAAGGCTACTACATGCAGGAGTAGGGAGGAGAGGCTGCTTTTGAGCTGTC
>PVHY01033049.1:0-11426 GCA_004024945.1 Uropsilus gracilis
CAGAAATAAGTCAGAAAGCAAAATATAAACACTGAATGATGTCACTTAAATGTGGGATATCAGGAAACAAACAATAAGACAAGAAAAAGTTCAAATTAACAAACTGATAACTGAAGCATACAGAAAAGGGTAGAAGGGAGTGGGTGAATTCAGGGAAGGGATGAGCACAAGTGAATAGGATAACAGTTCATGGGTGACATGGTGATGGAAGAAATACAGGGTGTGTAACAATGTAAGAAATTATATATAATCAATAAAAAAGGAAAACTTGTCAAAAAATATGAGAAGGAATCTTTGCCCATCTTGCTTATAGATTTATTGAACACAAATCAAACAAATCCTAATGCAAAGTAAGAGCTAAATAAATATCTGTCAAATAAATGAATTCATTTCACTCAGATTTATTTCAAGTCTATTAGACATGGACCTTAGAAAAGTAAACAAGAAAGAATGCCAGCTGCTTTCAGTAGCTACTCACCCCCATCTACACAGAAAGAGAGTAATTACAATACCTGTGATAGATACCTTGACCAAGAAAAGACCTGATGGAAACATCAGAAGTCCCTCCTCTGGTTTGGGGAAGACAGTATATGGAAGGACACCCTGGAGGATAACATGAATTAGTCAAGCAGAACAAATGGGGACAGTGGGACTGTGAGCAGGCAAAAAGGAAGTCATCCAGGTCAAATGGGTAGCATGTCCTAAGTCCTGGTCACTAGTGAGTCTGTGGTTTTAAGAAGCTCAATATAGACAGCATTAATCAGCCTTTGGGTTTACATTCACTTATAAAGTCACATGGACATCAAGGAGGAAAAAGAAAGTCATGTCTGTCAGAAAACCAAAGATTACCTTCTATGTTTTTCTCAAAAACACTGTTTAGCAAGAAGTTGTCATTTTCAGCAAATCAGTAACGGACAGTGTCACCTTTAGGTCTCACTGCAACTCAAAGAATTGGAAGTCACCTTCCATCACATATGTGGCACATTATGATCAAAAGTGGTTCTTCAATATAAAAAAAAAAGATCAAATTTTAAAATGGGCAAAAGATCTGAACACATCAAAGAAATACAAAGATGGAAAATAAACATATGGGAACATGTTCAGCATCCTATGTCTACAAGAAAATGCAACTAAAACTGATGAAATCCATCTATACACCTGTTAGCATGGCTAAAATGTTTAAGAGTGACAGCACCAAATGCTGCCAAGGGAACAGCATACAGGACCTCTCATTCATTGCTGGTGGGAATTCAAAAAATATAGAAAATTTAGACAAAAGCTTGACAACTTATTACAAAACTAAACATAATCTTTTCATATAATCCAACAATTGTGGTCCTATTTACCAAAATGAGTTGAAAACTATGTCAACACAGAAATCCATATATTAGTAGTAACTTTAAGCACAATTGTCAAAATTAGAAGGACCCAAAGATGTCTTTCAACAGATAAGTGAATAAATAAACTCTTTGTTCAGAAAATGGAATGCTATTCAGTGCTAAAAAGAAATGTCATTGAACCATAAAAAGTCATGGAGAAAAATATTTATATTTATTTTTATATATAATAGATATATATATATCTCCATACATACATACATATATATGAATATATTCATATATATATATGTACAGGCCACTGCTGCCCTGACATGATAGTCACTGTGATACCAAGGTCAATGCTCACTATTGTGAAGGTATTCCTTAATAAAAATTGTAAGAAACATACAAACAAGGAATATCTCAGAAAAAAAGTAAAGAACTAAGACCAATTGTAACTAGTAGGGGACATCTAGGTTGAAATTAAAGACTGGTAGGATTTTAAGAGCAGAAATGGGGGAACGCACATCCATAAAAAGAAAAGTCATGAGTCATCCTAGATCATAAAAGAGAAAGGTGAATCGTCTAGTTAAACGAGAACAACCTATGTATGTCAGCACCTAACATGGTGCCCTACGCAAAGTTCTTTTTTGTTGAGTAAAGGAATTTTGTTGGGACTAAAAGAAGAAAAGAAAACTAGATTGCTATAAGATAGAGCCTTAAATACAGACAAAATATTGCCAATTATCCTGATTAGAATGGGAATTTCTAGGTTCTTGCACAAAAATGTGGCATGATCATTTGTGTGAGCTTGAAAAAAATCTATCTAGCTGTGATTAATAGGATAGAGAAAGCCTGAAAGATAAAAGTCCACAGAAATCTATTCAGTGATAGAGGCATGAGAATAACTGGACATTACCACTGTATTTATGTGTTCTTACAAAAATGTTATCTTATATCTTTCCCAAAAACACATTTAGAATAAGATTATTATTACATATCAATTAATACTTGTTTTCATGCTTTATATTCATTTTTATTGTAACTTGCTTTCTGATTTTCTGATTTCAAAAATAATGCATGTTAATTATGAAAAATGAGCAAAATACCAAAATTAAATTTTCTGAAATTTCATCACACATAAAAAATATGTACATCTGAGCATCTCTATAATTTATATTCTATTATGATGCAATAATTTTCCATATAAATCTGATAATCAGAATTTTCCTATTGGAAATAAAAAAGCTTTGATCTTTTTATAGTTATGAAAAAATATGTGCTTATTTTAAAAAATCAAAACTTTAAAGAAGAAAAACAAACTCATTTATAATCCTAAAGGAAAGCTGTTGTTGTCAACATTTTCTTGTAATACTTGGGCTTTATTCCCCACTCTAGAAATAAAGCACATTAGGTAAGTAGGTAGGTAGGTAGGTACACAGATACATACCTAGATACATCAATAGATGATGTATAGATAAATATATATATACGTGCATAGATGACTTATAGATAAATAAATCAACCTTAAAGTTGAGTATTATGTATTTTTGCCTAACAATATGAAAAAATGGATGTTTCCCATGGTGTTTAATATTCTTTTACAATGTGATTTCGTAATGACTGCACACATTTTTATCATACAATTGTTCCATCATTTAGTTAACAACTAACTCCTCTATTCTCATACTTAGGTAGTTTTCAATATTTTACTGTTATAAATTAATGTAGTGGAACATAATTGTCAATTATTCTATGCTGAAATGCAAGGATAAACTCATGAAAATTGGACTGGTTAATCAAAGAGTATAGCTCTTGTTGCTCATTTTAAAATTCTTAGGCTCTATGGGCATATTCTCTTGAAATGCCATACTTTATTTTTCAGATAATCTCTATTTTCTAAATTGGCCAATTAATTCACTGTACTTCAAAACACTAAGAAGATATTAAAACAAAACTGAAAGCAGTGGTTGGGCGTTGAGGGACAATAGCTGCGTTATTCATTCCTACAGTGACACTGGACCTGGAGCTAGAACCTCTTCAACCACCAGAAAACAGAGAAAACTCATGCTCTGTTACTGGCCCTCCTCAACTGAGATCTTCTCCCATGCCCAGTTCCCCTATATGTGCACCAAGGATGTCCCAGGGCTTTGTTTGTTCTCCAACTCACTCATTTAGGAAAAAAAAAAAATCTGAGGTAACACCAAGTTATTACCCATACTGCACCATCATAGATCATTGTGCCTCCCTGCCTCCCTGTTCTTCCCCTCCCTGCCCTGCTTTTTAAACTCATGTCAGTTTGCCCCTAGACTTTTTCTTTTCTGTACTTTTGTATCTGCTGCTAGCCTCTGATTATAATTTGTTTTTATGATGAAAAAATCACATTTAGAACTAGACAGCTGTACTCAGTTTAGATGATCCCAATTTTGTTGGCAACATCCAACGCATCATTGTCAGGAGCCAGTCGAACATACACCGTCTTCTCTCCATCAGGTCAGATCAAGATATTGACCTTGGCCACATAAATGTCACTAAGCTTCTGCACAGCCCGTTTGATCTGGTGTTTGTTTGCCTTGACATCCACAATGAACTTAGGTGTGTTGTCTTCTATTTTCTTCATGGCTGACTCAGTGGTCCGAGGAAACTTGATAATGGCATAGTAGTCAAGCTTGTTTCTCCTGGGAGCATTCTTCTGAGGATAATTGTGTTGCCTTCAGAGTCGCAACGTCTTGGGCCTCCGAAAGGTGGGTAAAGTACAGATCTTCTTTTTCTTATGGCTGTGGACACCCTTCAGTACAGCTTTCTTGGCCTTCAAAGCTTTTGCTTTGGCCTTCGCTTTGGGAGGGGCAGGGACTTCCTTCTTTTGGTGCCATCTTCATGAAAAGGGTTTCTGCTTATAAATTTTTATGCACTGAAGAGAAAGTGTGTGTATCGTGCATACATGCACACATAGGCACACAAAACTACTTCATCAAATGAGTGATAAAACTTACTAACAAATGTTACCAAGACAGCATTTATTCTATGTGGTGAGTCTAAAGCACCAATCATGGTTGCACAATTTATGATTATCCTGAATTCCAAGATATTACTGAATAGAAGTATCAACAAAATGATCACATTGAGGATACCAATTATTTGTGTTACTAAGAAACATTATTTCATATAAATATAATACTCAGATAAGTATAATGTTGGAACATTTTTTGAATAGTAGCTCACAAATACTATTTTAAATACTCAATAGGATGATATGAAAGTTCAAGAGTAATCAGCCCTGAAATCCATATATCCAAGCACACCAGTGTCTCCATGCTTATTCTGGAAGAGTTTGCCACTAGACAAAGACAGGATCTTGTCCTGTGACTTTTGCAACAAAAGAAGGATGTCAGGGTTAAAAATACCTTCAAGATGAAGTGCTATGGAAGCAAGAAAGTCCATTCAACTTCAAAGTAACCACTGTATTAAAACTGATGGAGGAAGTCCACAGGTTTCTTCAAATCTATATGTAAACTGAAGTCCAACAGATTGAAAAGTTCATATTTTAGTTTTAAATTAAGAGTGCTGGGGGTCACACGTGCCCTGCTTGGCACACACCTGCAGCTGCCAGCCAGTCTCTGGCTGGCAGTTGCACCCATTGCGCACCCAGTGAGCACCCTCTACCATCAAGCTGACTGGTAAGAGGGCCTAGGGGGCTGGCCCTGGAGACCTGGACCAGACCAGCAGTGGGCAAGATCCACTCAGGGTCAGGGAAAACAGGGGGGGAGGGGGGCTTGCCATTTCACTCTCACTCCACTTACTC
Source organism: Uropsilus gracilis (assembly GCA_004024945.1). Classification (NCBI taxonomy): domain Eukaryota; kingdom Metazoa; phylum Chordata; class Mammalia; order Eulipotyphla; family Talpidae; genus Uropsilus; species Uropsilus gracilis. The sequence goes on from PVHY01033049.1 coordinate 5,122, forward strand.
CACTTAGTCCTCAGTAGGAATAAAAAAAGCAAGCATTGCAAACAGCAACATAGAACATGTGAGGGACCAGATAAGAATCCTGCCGATACATCTGGGCAGGACACAGAAGGATCATCATAGAACATAATGGACTGGAGAAACAACCATGGTGAAGACCTATCACAGAAGTGCACCTACAAACTCATCAGGAATGGATGAACCAAGACCCCATTTCGGGACATGCCCCTCAAGAAAACAAGGAGCTCCTGCCCATGCCGTGGGGGAGGAGATCCACAGAGATGGGGAATTGGCTCCACAACAAATCTGCAAATGCAGAGAGTGGAGATCATCCACAAAGGCCATTGGTGGATGCATACCCTCACTGAGAAACCTCATTACAGAAAACGACTGGGAACAAGGCCTCTCAAGGCAAAAGGCCGATCTGTGGGGTAAAGAGGCAATGGATATACAGAGAGAATAAACTGGAACGGGCAGCCAGCAATAAGAAGACATGGTTAAACCTCAAATGAGCACAGGAGACTGCCCACTGCAAAGCTAAGACTACAATCGTCCATGCACAGAATGCCATGTACCAGGAACACAGTCCCTCACCTGTCAAAAAGACACAAGCACAGAAAAGGAAGAGAGACCTGTGGACTGAACATAAATCAAGAAACAATGAGAGAGGAGTCTGAGTGAATGACAGGATTCCAGCAACCATTTATCTATGTAAGAAATTTTTTTAAAAATTTAAAAAGAAGAAAAAATTTTTTAAATAAATAAATAAATAAAGGGTGATGGCATTGTCTGCAATGGGACCACAGCTCGTAATACACACTCCCATTACCCCCCACTGCAGGCAAAAAAATGGAAGGGACCACAAAAAACTAAGTAATCAGGATGACAAATATTTTGATATAACATTTTCAAGTGAGCAGTTAATGCCAAAATCTTATATTATGCAAATCAAATAGGAAACATTTTTTAAAAGACAGGTTGATTTTTTTCGTTTTTATTTTTTAATCCTCAAACATTCTTTTTCTCTATTAGTGGGACTGTGCTGAAGGCAAGGGCTTCACCATCCTCACTCTGCACCCAGTTCTAATCAAATCTCAGGTGCAAGTTCAAATCTAGTCTGTTCCAGGCACAGAAGGAGAGAGTGGACAAGTCCTAGGGATGCCTCAGACCCACAAGTTTTTTCTTCCCCAAACACAGAAGTCTGCACAGCTGCCCAAATTAAATAAAAATAGTAGATCCCCATCTCAACCTTATTTCAGGTAAACAAGGAATCCTTTTTTTAGTAAAAGTATGTCACATGCAGTATTTGGGATATACTTATCTATTTAAAAAATAACTACTCAGTGTTTCTCTGAAATTCAAATTAAACTGGGCACCCTGTGTCTTCTCTGGCAGCTGTCCCTCCGCTCTACTCACCCTCCCCCAGGAAGCTGACTCTAAGCCCAGACAAGAGTTCCTATCTGCCCTGAGAGAGATGGTCACTAAGAAGGCACACTGCAAGAACAAAAGAATTAGAAATAACAAATGAACTGCAAGCCAGCCCAACACGGAAAGAATGTTATTGCACATTTGCTGACAGAGACCAAGGGAGATTTCCAATATAAACAAGGAAATTTAATCTCTCATTTGCAAAAGCTTCCCCTGTGCTAATTTGTTAACTGCCCATATAGAGGCACAGAAAAAGTGTATTTTCTCGAGCTGCTTTTTTCTTATATTATGCAAATCAAAGCAATCCCTACTGATAAGTACAGCAAGAGATACCAGAAATGGTGCAATTGGGACTGTACCCTATATACTCTGAGCTGTTTTGTGAATTGGTCAAGTCAATCAAACTCAGATGCTTTTTCTCAACAAAGATGATAATTTGGTCAAGCAGCTGTGTGAACTACAGTGGTCAAAAGTTGTGCATTTACCATACAATGAGACCACAGATGACTTCAGACTAAATATATGTGGGTTGCCTGTTAATGTTCATTTTGCTCCTTTGAGCTTGTCCTATGGCTCCCAAGTAGGAGGCATGACTACCATAAGCCCCCAGAGAAATCTGTCCTTGAACCAGTTCTCTGCTGCTTGAGGAGAGAGCCAATTAGACTTTCCCTCCCTCCTCACTGTCAAGTACATGCTTACATCATCTGACTGAATCTGAAAGAAGGCAAGTATGGTTTCCATTTAAAAATAACAATTTTTCAATCAAAACTCTTCTCTCTGTTCACCAGATCTGGGCTAGTACTACATGTCATATGAGCACAATTTCAGCCCTTTAAACTTGACTTTCTGCTTCCTGGAGAGCTGTGCCTTGCTGATAGATATTGAAGCTAAAGTCAGATAGAAAAATCTCTCTCTCTTTCTCTCTCTCTCTCTCTTTCTCTCTTTCTCCTCTCTTTCTCTCCTCTGGCTCTCATAAACTTACTCATGACTTTTTTTCCTATGTATTTTTTCATTGTTTAAAAAAATGGATTATTTTCGTATTATGCTTACTGGGGTAAGATAGATTTATAACACTGCATGTTTGAGGTATAGGTTCACAACACTACAATGGTTTGTTATAGCACCACATTTACCACCAGTCACAATAATCCTCTTTCATAGTCTACCGGTTCCCCTCCCCCTTTGCTCCCACCACCCTCCACTTCTCCCCTTCTGGTAAGCTCAGTTCTGCAGTCAGATTACAGGAGTTTGCTTCAACTTGGTTTTGTCTGTTCTTTACTTGGTTTTTTTGCATTCCACATATGAGTGAAATCATCCAGTACTTGTCTTTCTCCTTTTAACTTATTTCACTTAGTGTTATCCCTTTCAGTTCCATTCACATTGTGGCAAATGACAAGATTTCATTTTTATTTTATAGCTGAATAGTACTGTATTGTGTATATCTACCACAAATTTTTAGTCCACTCATCTGTCATTAAGCACTTAGATTGATTCTTGCAATGGTAATTTAACTACTGCAAATAGTGCCACAATAAATATAAGAGTGCATATATCCCTTCAAATTAGTGTTTTTGTGTTCTTTGGGTAGAAAACTAGGAAAGGGATTGCTGGATGATAAGGTAGATCGATTTTCAAAACTTTGAGAAATCTCCATACTGTTTCCCACAGAGGCTGAATCAATCTGCATTCCCACTGAAAGGAACACTTTCTCCAACACTTGTTCTCTGTCTCTGTTTTGTTTTTTGTTTTTGTTTTTGTTTTTTCATGTGGGTCATTCTCATGGGTATGAAATGGTATTTCACTGTGGGTTTAACTTGCACTTCCCTGGTGGTAAATGATAACGAGTATTTTCTCTCGTGCCTGTTAGCCATCTGCATGCCTTCTTTGGAGAAGACTCTGTTTAGCTCTACTATCCAAAGAATTTTCTATCCTATTCATCTCTTTGCCCTTATATAATGAAAAAAAATAAGCAACTCTCCTCTTCCTCAGTCATATAAAGAGAAAGATAAGGACGTATACACTTTTCTCATAAAGATATCAATCTATTTGACAAAGAAGGGAAAACCTTACATTGGAACAAAGATAGCCTCTTCAACAAATGGTGCTGGGAAAACTGGACTAAGACACGCAAAAAAAAAATGGACCAACACATCTCTCTCACACCATGTACAAAAATTAATTCAAAATGGATAAAAGACTTAGATATCAGACCTGAAACCATAACATACATAGAGGAAAACTTAGGCAAAGCCCTCCATGAAGTACAATTCAGAAATCCCTTTCTGGAATCATCTGCAGAAGGCAAAAAATTGAAGGAAAACATAAACAGATGGGACTTCATCAAACTAAAAAGCTTCTGTACTACAAAAGAGACAAGAGAAAAAACTAAAAGAAGCCCAACCAAATGGGAAAAAATTTTCGCCCTCCACAAGAGTGATAAGGGATTAATAACACAGATCTACAAGGAACTCACACAACTAAACAAAAACAAAACAAGATGCCCAATCAAAAAGTGGGGAAAAGAACTAAAAAGATACTTCTCCAAAGAGGAACTACAAATGGCCAACAGGCACATGAAAAATTGCTCAATGCCACTAGCAATCAGAGAAATGCAAATCAAAACCACAATGAGATACCACTTTACACCAGTAAGAATGGCCCACATCAAAAAAACAGGCAACAACAAGTGCTGGCGTGGATGTGGAGAGAAAGGAACACTGTTACACTGCTGGTGGGAATGTAAACTCGTCCAGCCACTATGGAAAGCAGCATGGAGAACCCTCAAACTAATGAAAATGGAATTATCATTTGACCCAGCAGTCGCACTTCTGGGAATCTACTCAAAGGAGACCTCAATGTGGGTACAAAAGGACATCTGTGTTTGAATGCTTATTGCAGCACTATTTATAATTGCAAGGACATGGAAACAACCCAAATGCCCCAGAACAGATGAGTGGATGAAAAAGATGTGGTATATATACACAATGGAGTATTACTCATCAATTAGAAATAACAAATTTGATGAATTTATGGAAACCTGGATGTGCCTAGAAGAAATCATTCTAGCAGAAACGAGCCAGATAGAAAGGAACAGAAGCCAAATGGTTTCACTAATATATGGTCAACCAGATGAAACTACACAAGGGGAGAGTGGGGACCAGCTGGAGCAGACAGGGAGGGGAGGTGGTGGGTGACCCCCCAGGGACTGAAATGATGTGAAATATATATAAATAAATTTTTTTTAAAAATTTTTTTAAAAAGATATCAATCTACTATTAACTACATGGTCTTTAAAAATAAGTGAAACCGGTGGTAGGAGAACCCTGGGGAATACAATGACATAGAAAAAAATACATATATATATATAAACATGTAAACAACAAATAATAACTTGACCTGCTGACAAATTATTGTCCTAATCAGTGACATTAGTGAAGTGTTTTATTTAAGATCACAATGTTTGGAGAGTTATACTCTGTGACATTAAACAATTTAACCTATTTGTGCTTGAGATTTTTCAACTCTAAAATTACAGTTTTATGCATGCATTATAGGGTTTTGGTAGTGATTAAAATGTAATAGATATGAAGTACTTAATTTCATGTATTGATAGAATAATAAAGGTGATTGCTACTATTTTAAAAAAGTGAAACTATTTTACTTCCATTTCCTGCTTGAATGTGGGCTGGGCAGTTCACAGCTTTGGCCTCAGTATCTTCAATTATAAATGTGAATTGAACCATCCCTACAAGTGCTTGGAGCTTTAAAATTCTAAATTGAAAGCTGATACTTGGTGTTATCCTTTAAAAGTCTAAGAGGTTTAGCCAACTCAGCTATCTGAAAACACTCAGTGTCTAGCAGGAGCCCAGCAGACTCCAACTACCTGTGACTTAACAGAAGACTGAATGGAGAGATGGTTCAAGCAACAAGAAGAAAGTGACCATTCCTTTCATCAACTGCAAGCTGCATGTTCATCATGAAGATAGTCAACTTGCAAAGACTGCTCACATAGTCACTATGCTTAGCTCTCAAGGGACATCAGGGGATGTCTCAAAGGACCTAGTGGTTTCAAGCGTAGCTTAGCATTATATGCAGTCCAATTAGTCACCAACTTTACTCTTAGGAGACTAAGATTAGATTTCTCTTTAAAAGTTACTCTAAAATAGTTACTCTATAAAAGCAAAGGTCTAATGTTGGTCCAGGTTTTAAAAAGAATATCTTGCACTTCCAAGTAGAAATAAACTGTAAGTTTGGTATTCTAACTAAGGGCAGGAAAACTAATGAATGACCATGAGATGTGATGACTAAGCTACAAAACCGATCCTTGACAAAAGAGAAACCCAGGTCTTTTGGACAACAAAAGAAATGATTGATAAAGTAAAAAAGATAACCCCTATACCCATTTTTTTTAATTTGGCCCATTCTTACTGGTGTAAGGTATATCTCGTTGTGGTTTTGGTTTGCATTTCCCTATTAGTGATGTTGAGCATTTTGTCATATCCCTATTGGCCATTTGTATTTCCTCTTTGGGAAGTGTCTTTTTAGCTCCATTTTCCCCCTCACCCTATTCTCCTCATTTTTAATTGGATTTTTACTTTGTTTTTTTAAGTTTGTGAGTTCTTTGTGGATTTTTGTTAGCAGATCTCTATCACTTGTATGTGAAGTGGAAATTTTTTCCCATTTGGTTGGGTAAGACACACTTTTTGTTTTGGTTACTGTCTCTTTTGCTGTATAGAAACTTCTTAGTTTAACGTAGTCCCAGCTGTTTATTTCCTTCATTCTTATTAGTATCTGTGGAAGTGTCCTGAAAGAAGTTTCTGAGATGTAAGTCTTGGAATGTTTTGCCCATATTTTTCTCAATGTATTTTATGGTTTCACAT
>PVHY01033050.1:0-11397 GCA_004024945.1 Uropsilus gracilis
CCTACCTGTCTCAGGTGGTGCGGGTGGGCTACCTGCTTCTCTCAGCAGGGTCGGAGTCCCCTTTGCAGCTGCCTCTTTTGTCCGCGAGAGCCTCAGTCCGCTCTCAGGACTTTGGGAAGGGCGCCGTTAACTCCAGGTGGGATCCTTCCCCACCCCCGTTATCAACTCAGTCCCAGTCCGAGGTAAAGTTAGGTTGAATGATAAATTGTTAATGACAAGTGGGAGTAATCATGACTTAAGATCTGAGTGATATGGTCTTATATCATTTTCTACCCCATGAAGTGTAAAACATGGAGATTTCATCTGTGATCATCAAATACAGAGAAGTCACAGAAAGATATATAGTACAGCCAGGCACGGTGGCTCGTGCTTGTAAGCTTCAGCCTATGAAGCGGCCGGGGCTAGGGATCACGGTTCGAGTCCCACCTGGGGTCGGTAGCGAGACCTAGTTCCAAAAAAATAGCTGGGCATGGTGGCGCGTGCCTGTCATCCCAGCTACCTGGGAAGCTGAGGCTGGGGATGACTTGAGTCTGTGGTACCCTGGGCAACGAGAGCCTGTGGTTCCACAGGCAAAAATAGCCAGACCTAGTCTCAAAAAAAAAAAAAAAAAAAAAAAAAGATATATAGTACACCATTTGGAGTGTGAGTGAATTCAGGAGGTTTCCTAGCTGAAAACACTGCCTGTTGGCCGTAAAGCCCTTAATTAGCAGGAATTTGAATGAAACAAGTGTTAATAACAATTGAGAGAAGTCATGACTTAAGATTTGTGGGTGATATGGACATATATACTTTTCTACCACATGTAGTGTAAAAAATAGAGAGGTTTCATCTATCATCAACAAAGTAAAGAGAGGTCACTCAAAGATATATACTGCACTCTTTGGAGTCTTATGAATACAAGAGGTTTTTCCCTGAAAACACTTTAGTTGGCCTGAAAAGCCTAAATCAGCAGGAATTTGAATGAAAAAAAGTGTTAATAGCAAGTGCCAGAATACATGACTTAGGATCTGTGAGTGATATGGACTTACGTACTTTTCTACTCCATGAAGTGTAAAACAGAGAGATTTCATCTATAAACTTCAACTTACAGGGACGTTCCATATAGATATATACTGCACCCAGTGGAGTGTGATTGAATTCAGAAGGTTTCTCCCTGAAAACACTGCGTTTTGGCGTGAAAGGCCAAAATCAGCAGGAATTTGAATGATAAAGGGGTTAATAACAAGTGGGAGAAATCATGACTTCAGATCTTTGGGTCATATGGACTTATATATTTTTCTACCCCTTGAAATGTAAAAAATATATTTCATCTATGATGATCATGGTACCAAGAAGTCACAGAAATATATATACTGCAACCTTTGGAGTATGAGTGAATTCAGGAGGTTTCTTGCTAAAAAACACTGCCTTTTGGCCTGAGAGGTCTAAATCAGCAGTAATTTGAATGGAAAAAGGTTTGATAACAAGTGGGAGATATCATGACTTAAGATCTATGGCTAATATGGACTTATATATCCTTTTCTACCCCATGAAGTGTAAAACATAGACTCATCTATGATCATCAAAATTCATAGAATTCATAGAAATATATAACTGCACCTTTTGGAGTCTGATTGAATTCTGAGATTTCTTGCTGAAAACACTTTGTTGGCCTGAAAGCCCTTAATCAGTAGGAAATTGAATTTAAAAAAGGGATAATAACAACTGGGAGAATTGACAACTTAAGATCTGTGGGTGATATGGACTTATATTCCTTTCTACCAAATGTAGTGTAAATCATGTAAGATTTCCTTTATGATCATCAAAGTAAAGAATGTCACTGAAAGATATATACTGCATCTTTTGAGTTTATTTGAATTCAAGAGGATTTTCCCTGAAAACACTGCCAATTGGCCTGAATAGCATAAATCAGCAGCAATTTGATTGAAAAAAGGGTTTAAAAAAGTGAGAGAAATCATGACTTAAGATGTGTGGATGATGTGGTCTTATATCCTGTTCTACCCCATGATGTGTAAAACATAGAGAGATTTCATCTATGATAATCAAGTACAGAGAAGTAACGCAAAGATATATAATGCAGTCGTAGGAGTCTCATTGAATTCAGGAGTTTTCTCACAAAAAAACACTGCTTGGTGGCCTGAAAGGCCTAAATCATCAGGAACTTGAATGAGAAATGGATTAATAACAAGTGGGAGAAATCATGACACGATCTGTGGGTGATATGGGTTTACATCCTTTCCTATCCCATGAAGTGTAAAACATAGATTTCACCTTTGATCATCAAAGTACAGAGAAGACATAGAAAGATATATAAAACACCCTTTGGAGTCTGATTGAATTCAGGAGTTGTCTCGCTGAAAACACTGCCTGTTGGCCTGAAAGACCTAAATCAGCAGCAATTTGAATGAAAAAAGTGTTAGTAACAAGGGGGAGATATCTTGACTTGAGATCTGTGGTAGATAGGAATGTATACCATTTTCTACCCCACGAAGTATAAAACACACAGACATTTCATCTATGATCCTCAAGTACAGAGAAGTCACAGAAAGACTTATACTGCACCCTTTAGAGTCTGATGGAATTCAGGAGGTTTCTCGCTGAAAACCCTGCCTGTTACCGAGAAAGGCCTAAATCAGCAGGAATTTGAATGAAAAAAAATGTTAACAAGTGCGAGAAATGATGACTTAAGATCTGTGGGTACTATGGACATACATCGTTTTGTACCCCATGAAGGGTAAATCATAGAGAGATTTCATCTACGATCATCAAAGTACAGAGAAGTCACAGAAAGATATATAATGGAATCTTATAAGTCTGCTTGAATTCAGGAGTTTCCAACCTGAAAACACTGCCTTATATCTGAAAGGCCTAAATCTGCAGGAATTTGAATGAAAAAAAGGTTAATAACAAATGGAAGAAATTATGACTGAAGATCTGTGGGTGATATGGACTTACATCCTTTTCTATCCCAAGAAGTGTAAAACATAGTTTTCATCTTTGATCATCAAAGTACAGAGAAGACATATAATGATATATACTGCACACTTTGGTGTCTGATTGTATTCAGGAGGTTTCTCGCTGAAAACACTGCCTGTTTGCCTGATAGCCCTTAATCAGCAGGAATTTGAATAAATAAATAAGGGTTTTATAACAAGTGGGAAAATTCATGACTTAAGATATGTGGGTGATATGGACTTATATTCTGTTCTACCACATGTAGTGTAAAACATGAAAATTTTCATCTATGATCATCAAAGTAAAGAGAATTCACTGAAAGATATATACTGCACCCTTTTAGTCTAATTGAATTCAGGAGGTTTCTCCCTGAAAACACTGTCAGTTGGCCTGAACAGCCTAAATCAGAAGGAATTTGAAAGAAAAAAGTGTTAATATCATATGAGAGAAATCAGGAGTTAATATCTGCGGGTGTTATGGACTTATATCCTTTGCTATCCCATGAAGTGTAAAACATAGAGAGATTTCATCTATGTTTATCAAAAAAGAGAGAAGTCACAGAAATATATATACTGCACCCATTGGTGTCTGATTGAATTCAGGAGATTTCTTACTGAAAACATGGCCTGTTGGCCTGAAAGCCCTTAATCAGCAGGAATTTGAATAAAAAAAGGTTTAATAACCTCTGGGAGAAATGATGACTAAAGATCTGTGGGTGATATGGATTTATATTCTTTTCTACCAAATGTAGTGTAAATCATGTAAGATTTCATCTATGATCATCAAAGTAAAGCATGTCACTGAAATATATATACTGCACCATTTTGAGTCTAATGGAATTCGCGAGGTTTCTCCCTGAGAACACTGTCAGTTGTCCTGAACAACGTAAACTGCAGGAATTTGATTGAAAAAAGGGTTAAAAAGAGTGGGAGAAATCATGACTTAAGATGTGTGGTTGATGTGGTCTTATATCCTGTTCTAACCCATGATGTATAAAACAGAGATATTTCATCTATGATAATCTAGTACAGAGAAGTAATAGAAAGACATATAATGTAGTATTAGGAGTCTCATTGAATTCAGGAGTTTTCTCAGAAAAAACACTGCCTGGTGGCCTGAAAGGCCTAAATAATCAGGAATTTGAATGAGAAATAGATTAATAACAAGTGGCAGAAATCATGACTGAAGATCTGTGGGTGATATGGACTTACATCCTTTTCTTTCACTTAAAGTGTAAAACATAGTTTTCATTTTTGGTCATCAAAGTACAGAGAAGACATAGAAAGATATATAATGCACCCTGTCGAGGCTGATTGATTTCAGGAGTTTCCTCCCTGAAAACACTGCCTTATACCTGAAAGGCCAAAATGAGCAGGAATTTGAATGAAAAAAGTTTTAATACGAGTGAGAGAAATCATGACTTAAGATCTGTGGGTGATATGGACTTCTATCCTTTTGTACCCCAGAAGTGTTAAATATGGAGAGATTTCATCAATAAACATCAATTTAGAGGGAAGTTTCATAAAGATATATACAGCACACTTTGGAGTGTGTTTGATTTCAGACGGTTTCTCACTGTAAAAACACTGCCTGTTGGCCTGAAAGGCCTAAATCAGCAGGAATTTGAATGAAAAAAGGGTTAATAACAAGTGGGTGAAATCATGACTTATGATCTGTGGGTATATAGATTATATCCTTTTCTACCCCATGAAGTGTAAAACAGAGAAAATTCATCTATGATCATCAACAAGTTAATAAAAAGTAGGAGAAATCATGACTTAAGATCTGTGGGTGATATGGACTTCTAACTTTTTATACCCCGTGAAGTGTAAAACATAGATTTCATCTATGATCAACAAAGTACAGAGGATTCACATAATGATATATACTGCACCCTTTGGAGTCTGATTGAATTCAGGAGGTTTCTCCCTGAAAACTCTGTCCTTTGGCAAGAAAGGCCTAAATCAGCAGGAATTTGAATGAAAAAATGGTTAATAACAAGTGGGAGATATCAGGACTTAAGATCTGTGCGTGATATGGACTTATATCCTTTTCTACCCCATTAACTGTAAAACATAAAGAGGTTTCATCTATGATCATCAAAATACAGAAGAGTCACGGAAAGATATATACTGGACCTTTGGAGACTGATTGAATTGAGGAGGTTTCTTGCTGAAAACACTTCTTTTGGCCTCAAGGCCTAAATCAACAAGAATTTGAATGAAAAAACAGTTAATAACAAGTGCAAGAAATCATGAATTAGGATCTGTGGGTGACATGGACTTATATCCATTACTACTCCAAAAAATGTAAAACATAGAGAGATTCATCTATGATCATCAACGTACAGAGAAGTCACAGAAAGATATATACTGCACACTTTGGAATCTGATTGAATTCAGGAAGTTTCTCGCTGAAAACACTGCCTGTTGGCCTGAAAAGCCTAAATAAACTGGAATTTAAATAAAAACTGTTTAATAACAAGTGGGAGAAATAATGACTCACGATCTCTGGGAGATATGTAATTATATCTTTTTCTACTCCATGAAGTGTAAAACAACAGAGATTTCATCTATGATCATCAAAGTACAGAGAATTCACAGAAAGATATATACTGCACCCTTTGGAGTTTGACTGAATTTATAAATTTCTCACTGAAAATAATGCCTCTTGGCCTAAAAGGCCTAAATCAGTAGGAATTTGAATGAAAAAAGAGTTAATAACAAGTGGGAGAAATCATGACTTTATCTATGGGTGATATATACATTGATTTCATCTTGATCATCAAAGAGAAGTCAAAGAAAGATATATACTGCAACCTTTGGAGTCTCATTGAATTCAGGAGGTTTCTCCCTGAAAACACTTCCTGTTGGCCTGAAATCTCTAAATCAGCAGGAAATTGAATGAAAAAAGTGTTAATTACAAGTGGAAGAAATCATGACCTACAATCTGTGGGAGATATGAACTTATGTTCCGTTCTACTTCATGAAGTTTAAAACACATATAGATTTCATCTATGTTCATAAAGTACAGCAAATTTCCATTAAGATTATACTGCACCCATTGGAGTGTGATTGAATTCAGAAGTTTTCTCAAAGAAAATAATCCTGTTGGCCTGAAAGGCCGAAATCAGCAGGAATTTGAATGAAAAAGGGTTAATACAAAGTGGCAGAAATCATGACTTCAGATCTTTGGGTGATATGGACTTCTATCTTTTTCTACCCCATGAAGTGTAAGAAATATATTTCATCTATGATCATCGAAGTACAGAGAAGTCACAGGAAGGTATATACTGCACCCTTTGGGTTATATTGAATGCAGGAGGTTTCTCGCTGTAAACACTGCCTGTTGGCCAGAAAGGCCTAAATCTTCAGCAATTTGAATGAAAAAATGGTTAATAACAAGTGGGAAAAATCAGGAATAAAGATCTGTGGGTGTTATGGACTTATATTCTTTTCTACTCCATGAAAGTGAAACATTGAGAGTTTTCATCTATGATCATCAAAGTACACATAGGTCACAGAAAGACATATATTGCACCCTTTGGAGTCTGATTGAAATCAGGAGGTTTCTTGCTGAAAAATACTGCTGTTGGCCTGAAAGTCTAAATCAGCTGGAATTTGAATGAAAAAAGGATTAATAAGAAGTGGAGAAATCATGACATGTGGGTGATATGGACTTATATCCTTTGCTACCCCATGAAGTGTAAAACATAGAGAGATTTCATCTATGATCATCAAAGTACAGAGAAGTGACAGAAAGATGTATAATGCAATCTTAGGAGTCTGATTGAATAAGGAAATTTCTTCCTGAAAACACTTCCTTATGGCCCAAAAGGCATAAAGAAGCAGGAATTAGAATGAAAAAAAAAAAGGGTTAATAACAAGGAGAAATCATGACTTAATATCTGTTGGTGATATGGACTTATATCCTTTGCTACCCATGAAGTGTTAAAATAGATTTCATCTATGATCATCAAAGTACAGAGACATCACAAAAAGCTATATACTGTACCCTTTGAAGTATATTGAATTCAGGAGGTTTCTCCCGGAAAACAATGGCTGTTAGACTGAAAGGCCTAAATCAGCAGGAATTTGAATGAAAAAGGGGTTAATAGCAAGTGGGAAAAATAATGACTAAGATCTGTGGCTTATATGGACTTATATTCTTTTCTACTCCATGAAGTATAAATCATAGAGAGATTTCACCTGTAAACACCAACGTACAGGGAAGTTCCATAAAGATATATACTACACCCTTTGGAGTGTGATTGATTTCAGGTGTTTTCTCTCTGAAAACTCTGCCAGTTGGCATGAAAGTTCTAAATCAGCAGGAATTTGATTGAAAAAAGTGTTAATAACAAGTGGGAGAAATCATGCTTTAAGATCTGTGGGTGATATTGACATATAACCTTTTCTACCCCATGAAGTGTAAAACATAGAGAATTTTCATCTATGATCATCAAAGTACAAAGGAGTCACAGAATGATATATAATGCAATCTTAGGAGTCTGATTGAATTCAGGGGGGTATTCTCCCAAAAAACACGGCCTGTTGTCTTGAAAGGCCTAAGTCAGCAGGAATTTTAATGAAAAAAGGGAAAAATCATGCCTTAAGATCTGTGGGTGATATGGACTTATATCCTTTTCTACCCCATGAAGAGTAAAACAGAGAGAGATTACATCTTGATCATCACAGTACAGAGAAGTCTCAGAAAGATATATACTGCACCCTTTGGAGTCTGATTGTATTCAGGAGGTTTCTTGCTGAAAATACTGCCTTTTGGCTTGAAAAGCCTAAATCAGTAGGAATTTTTTGAATAAAGGGTTAAAAACAAGTGGGAGAAATCATGACTTAAGACCTGGGGTGATATGGATTTATATCCTTTTCTACCCCATGAAGTGTAATAATAGTGAGATTTCATCTATAATCATCAAATACCGAGAAGTCACAGAAAGATATATACTGCATCCTTCAGAGTCTGATTGAATTCAAGAGGTTTCACGCACTAAACACTGCCCGTTGCCTGAAATGCCTAAATCAGCAGGAATATGAATGAAAAAAGGGGTTAGAAAAAGATGGAGAAATCATGGCTTAAGAAGTGTGGGTGATGTAGACTTATATACTATTCAGCCCCATGATGTGTGAAACATATAGAGATATCATGTTTGATGATCAAGTACAGAGAAGTAACAGAAAAATATATATTGCAATTTTAGGAGTCTCATTGAATTCAGGAGTTTTCTCACAAAAAAAACTGCCTGTTGGCCTGAAAGGATTAAATCAGCAGGAATTAGAATAAAAAAGTTTTAATAACAAGTGGGAGAAATCATGATTTAAGAAGATCTGTTTGTGATATGGACTTATATCCTTTTCTACTCCATGAAGTGTTTATCATAGAAAGATTTGATCTATGATCATCAAAGTACAGAGAAGTCAAAGAAAGATATATATTCTGCATCTTTTTTAGTGATTGATTTCAAGAGTTATCTTCCTGAAAGCATTGCCTGTTGTCCTGAAAGGCATAAATCAGCAGAAATAAGAATGAAAAAAGGGTTAATAACAAGTGGGAGAAATCATGATTTAAGATCTATGAGTGATATGGACTTATATCATTTTATACACCATGAAGTGTAAAACATAGAGATATCATCTATGATCATTAATTACAGAGAGTCACAGAAAGGTATATATTGAACCCATTGGAGTGTAATTGAATTCAGGTTTTCTCCCTGAAAACACTGCCTGTTGGCCTGAAAGCCCTTAATTAGCAGGAATTGAATGAAAAACATGTTAATAACAAGTGGGAGAAATCATGACTTAAGATTTGTGGGTGATATGGACTTATATCCTTTTTTACCCCATGAAGTGTAAAACATACAGAGATTTCATGTATGATAATCAAAGTACAGTGAAGTCACAGAAAGATATATAATGCATTCTTAGAGGTCTGATGGAATTCAGGAGTTTTCTCGCTGAAAACACTGCCTGTTTGCCTGAAAGGCCTAAATCAGAAGGAATTTGAATGAAAAATGATTAATAACAAGTGAGAGAAATCATGACTTAATATCTGTGGGTGATATGGACTTATATATTTTTCTGCACCATGAAGTGTAAAAAAGTGAGATTTCATCTATGATCATAAAAGTACAGAGAAGTCACAGAAAGATATATACTGCACCCTTTGGATTCTGTTTGATATCAGGAAGTTTCTTGCTGAAAACACTGCCTGTTCACCTGAAAGGCCTAAATAGCGGGAATTTGAATGAAAAAAGTGTTTTCACAAGTGGGAGAAATCATGACCTAAGATCTGTGGGTGATATGGACTTATATCCTTTTGTACCCCATGTAGAGTAAAATTCATAGAGAATTTTGAGAATTCATCTATGATTAACATAGAGAATTCATCTATGATCAACAAATACTGAGAAGTCACAGAAAGGTATATAAGGCACCCTTTGGAGTCTTAATTAATTCACGTGGTTTCTCGCTGGAAACACTGCTTTT
The DNA here is from genome assembly GCA_004024945.1 of Uropsilus gracilis. Taxonomy (NCBI): domain Eukaryota; kingdom Metazoa; phylum Chordata; class Mammalia; order Eulipotyphla; family Talpidae; genus Uropsilus; species Uropsilus gracilis. Next base: position 9,462 of record PVHY01033050.1, read on the forward strand.
GGCCTGAATGCCCTTAATCAACAAATTTGAATGAAAAAAGGGTTAATAACAAGTGGGGGTAATCATGACTTCAAATATGTGGTTGATATGGACATATCCTTTACTACCACATTTGTGTATAACAGAGTGATTTCAATTATGATCATCAAATTAAAGAGAGGTCACTGTGAGATATATAGTGCACACTTTGGGGTATAATTGAATTCAGAAGGTTTTTCCCTGAAAACACTTTAGTTGGCCTCCAAACCCTAAATCAGCATGAATTTGAATGAAAAAAGTGTTAATAACAAGTGTGAGAAATCATGACTTAAGATCTGTGGGTACTATGGACTTATATCGTTTTGTACCCCCTGAAGTGTAAAACATAGAGCGATTTCATCTATGATCATCAAGTACAGAGAAGTAACAGAAAGATATATAATGCAATCTTAGGAGTTGCATAAATTCAGGAGTTTTCTCACAGAAAACACTGCCTGTTGGCCTGAAAGGCCTAAATCATCAGGATTTTGAATGAGAAATGAATTAATAACCAGTGGGAGAAATCAGGACTTAATATCTGCGGGTGTTATGGACTTATATCCATTGTACTTCATGAAGTGTGAAACAGAAAGTTTTCATCAATGATAATCATAGTACAGAGAAGTCACAGAAAGATATATACTGGTCACTTTGGAGTCTGATTGAATTCAGGAGGTTTCTTGCTGAAAACACTGCCTGTTGGCCTGAAAGCCCATAATCAGCAGAAATTTGTATGAAAAAAGTGTTGATAACAAGTGGGAGATATCATGACTTAAGTTCTATGGCTGATACGGACTTATATCCTTTTCTACCCCATGAAGTGTAAAACATAGATTTCATCTATGATCATTAAATTCCAGAGAATTCAAAGAAAGATATATACTGCACCTTTTGGAGTTTGATTGAATTCAGGAGGTTTCTTGCTGAAAACAATGCCTGTTGGACTGAAAGGCCTAAATCAGCAGGAATTTGAATGAAAAAGGGTTAACAACAAGTGGGAGAAATCATGACTTAATATCTATGGGTGATATGAACTTATATCCCTTTCTACTCCTTGAAGTGTAAAACATAGATAGATTTCATCTATAGACATCAATGTACAGAGAAGTTCCATAAAGATATATACTCCACCTTTTGGTGTGTGATTGAATTCAGAAGGTTTCTTTCTGAAAACACTGTCTGTTGGCTTGAACGGACTAAATCGACAGGTGTTTGAATGAAAAAAGGGTTAATACCAAGTGGTCGAAATCAGGAATTAAGATCTGTGGGTGTTATCGACATATATCCTTTTCTACTCCCTGAAGGGTGAAACATACAGAGTGTTCATCTATGGTCATCAAAGTACAGAGAAGTCACAGAAAGACATATACTGTACCCTTTGGAGTCTGATTGAATTCAGGAGGTTTCTTGCTGAAAACACTGTTGTTGCATTGGTCTGATTGTTGGTTGTTGTACCAGTACCATGCTGTTTTAAGTATTATGACTTTGTAGTATAGCTTGAAGTCTGGAATAGTTAGGCCTCCATTTTCTCTTTTTTTGGAGAGAAGGTTTTTTGATATTCGAAATCTTTTGTTGTTCCATATGAATTTTTGTAATTTTTGTTCTATCTCCTTAAAGAATGTCATTGGTATTTTTAAGGGTATTGCGTTGAATCTGTAAATTGCTTTTGGTAGGATGGCCATTTTGATGACATTAATTCTTCCTATCTTTGAGCAAGGAATGTCTTTCCATTTCCTTGTGTCTTCTTCCATCTCTTTTAGTAGCGTTTTAAAGTTTTCTTTGTATAGTTCTTTTACGTGTTTTGTTAGGTTTATTCCAAGGTATTTAATTGTTTTTGCTGCAATGGTGAATGGGATGACTTTTTTAATTTCTTCTTCTTCTGCTTGGTTTTTTGCATATAGGAAGGCTACTGATTTCT
>PVHY01033051.1:0-11415 GCA_004024945.1 Uropsilus gracilis
TTTTTTTTTAAATCCCATTTACCATCACACCAAAAATAACTAAATACCTGGGAATAAACCTAAAACAAAACACGTGAAAGAACTATACAAAAAATCTTTAAAATGCTGCTGAAAGAGATAGAAGAAGACATAAGGAAATGGAAAGACATTCCCTGCTCATGGATTGGAAGAATTAACATCATCAAAGTGGCCATCCTTCCAAAGGCAATCTACAGATTCAATGCAATCTCTATAAAAATTCCAATGACATTATTTAAAGAGCTAGAACAAAAATTACAGAAATTCATATGGAATAACCAAAGACCTCAAATATCAAAAAGCCTCCTGGCCAAAAAAAGGGAATGGAGACTTAACTATTCCTGAATTTAAGTTATGATACAATGTCATAATAATTAAAACAGCATGGTAGTGGTATAACAGACAATCAGACTAATGGAATAGAATTGTGTGCCTGGAAATAAAACCACACATATCTAGTCAACTAATCTTTGACAAAGGAGGGAAAAACTTTCATTGGAACAAAGATAGTCTCTTCAGTAAATTGTCCTGGGAAAACTGGACTAAGACCTGCAAAAAAAATGGATCAAAACAACTTCTTCACACCATGTACAAAAATCAATTCAAAATGGACAAAAGACTTAGATATCAGACCTGAAACCATAAAATACATAAAGGAAAATGTGGGCAAAACCCTCCATGAATTACAATTCAGAAATCCCTTTCTGGAAACATCTGCATATGGCAAAAAAAAAGGAAGGAAAACATAAACAGATAGGACTACATCAAACTAAAAAGTTTCTGTACAGCAAAAGAGCCAACAGAAAAAAAAAAAAAGAAGCCCAGCCGGATGGGGAAAAAAATTTGCCCTCCACAAGAGTGATAAGGGTTTAATAATGAAGATTCACAAGGAACTCACACTATTACACAAAACAAGAAGCCCAATCAAAAAATGGGGAGAACTAAAAATACACTTCTTCAAAGAGGAAAGTTAAATGGCCAACAAATACATGAAAAATTGCTCAATGTCACTAACAATCAGGGAAATGCAAATCAAAACCACAATGAGATACCACCTTACACCAGTAAGAATGGCCCACATCCAAAGAATGGGCAACAAGTGCCAGCGTGGATGTGGAGAGCAAGGAACACTCTTACACTGCTGGTGGAAATGTAAACTGGTATAGCCACTATGGAAAGCAGTGTGGAGGACCCTCAAACTAATGAAAATGAAACTACCATTTGACCCACCAATCGCTCTTCTGGGAACCTACCCAAAGGAGACCTCGATGTGGGTACAAAAGGATGCCTGTGCTTGGATGTTTATTGCAGCACTCTTTATAATTGCAAGGACATGAAAACAATCCAAATGCCCCAAAACAGACGAATGGATGAAAAAGATGGAATATTACTCATCAATTAAAAATGACAAATTTGATGAATTTATAACATGGATGTACCTAGAAGAAATCATGTTAGCAGAAACAACTCAGAAAGAAAAAGACAGAAACCAAATGGTTTCACTAAGATATGGACAACCAAATGAAAGTATACAACTGGGGGGGAGGACCAGCTGGAGTAGCCAGGGAAATGAGGTGGTGGGTAATGCCTGGGGATTACAATGATGTGAAATATATATATATATAAATTATTTATTAAAAAGATAAAACATGTTATCGAGCTATTGATATACAATAAGCTATACAAAGTTAATGCATATATCTCAATAGATTTGGAGATAAATATATACCCATGTAACCATCACCATAATCAATGCCATAAACATTATTCATCATCTCCCCCCCCCAAAAAAACAATGTTTTTCTAATGTTTGAAAAAATGTATGCCACCTATAGAGTTCAAGAACCTGGAGTTGAGAAGTTAGTATTAAAGGTTGATATGTAGGGCTGGAAATTTACTTATAGTGCCAATATGGCAAATTCTTTCCAGGGCAGTGGTTCTCAACATTGTCTGTGGGGCTTTAAACAATGCTGATGCCTCAGTCTCATACCAAGAACAACTGAGTCAACTGATCTTGGGTTCAACTTATCATCTTATTTTTTGAAAGTTCAGTAATGTATGTCAAAGATTGAGAATCACTGCTCTAAAGAGATATCCCTCAGAGCAGGCCACGTAGGATTAGTACCAAACACAATACCCAAAGAAACAATCCACCACAAGAAAAATAGGCAGAGATAACAAAAACAGAGCTTAAACCTCGCAAAAGTGTAGATGATGGAATTATCAAAGTAAAATCTTTCCTTCAGGAGACACAAAATAAAATTTCTAGAAATAATAAATATACATTTATTTAAACAAAACTCAAAAAGTGGGTTAAACATAAGATTAATGACCTGAACAGAAATGTGGAATACTAAGTGGTTGATTTGGAGAGAATATGCAGAATGCAGCACTGAAAGATAAACCATAGGAATTGCCAGACCAATTAAGGGTTATGTAAAGATAAATGAAAAAGTTCAACATATAACCAATTGATGTTCTTAAAAAAAGAGAGAGAAAATAAAGAATGGAAAAGAGGAAAAAATTTCAAGAGTAATGAAAATCTTCCAGAATTCATGAAAAACAAGAATCACCAAATTTGGTTTTGAGCAGAATAAATAAAATTAAGTCCACACTTAAAATGGCCTGTTGAAGTTATGAAACATTGGGAAAAGAAATGTCTTAAAAGATACCAGAGAAAAGATAAATTATCAATAAATATTATTAGACTGACAACACTTATTAACAGCAACCACTTGGAGGATTTTCAGAGCTCACAATATTCCCTACTCAGTTTGGGGTCATCCTAATATACTCTGTCTTAAGTGAGGCACCATATTGCATCCATCAGATCAGCATCATCAATGACTTCACATAGAAGAAATTGCAATCAGAAGAGCTTAAATCAAGGATAAACTAAGTATCAATTATTAATAAGTATGATGCCCTTGGAGATTTATTAGGGATTAGCTACCCAAATGAAGAAACAGGAGTACAATAGAATTCCATCCAATATTTATTCCCTCTCTGTCAAATGGTAAGCTTAAAAGAAGCTAATCTTTAGGCCGGGCATGGTAGCGTATGCCTGTCATCGGCAGCCTAGGAAGCTGCAGCTGGGGTCAGAGATCACAGTTTTGAGTCTTGCCCGGAGCACGTAGTGAGACCTAGTCCCCCAAAAAATAGCTGGGCATGGTGGCGTGCACCTGTAATTCCAGCTACCTGGGAAGCTGAGGCTGGGGATTGCTTGAGCCTGTGGTACCCCGGGCAACGTGAGCCTGCGGTTCCACAGGCAAAAATAGCGAGACCTAGTCTCAAAAAAAAAAAAAAAAAAAAAAAAAAAAAAAAAAAAAAAAAAAAAAAAAAAAAAAAAAAAAAAAAAAAGGATCTAGTCCTTTATACTTGATATATTAAGCAACTGGAATGCTTGTTGCCAGGAGGAATATAAAATAATAAATCACTTTGGATAATAGTTTGATAATTCTTCAAAATTCAGGTGCATTTACCATATAGCCTAACACCAGCAATATCACTCTTAGGTATTTGTCCATGATACTTGGACATAAATGTTCATACTTGGATAAAACTTTTTCATAATAGCACAAAACAAAAGAAAATCCAAAAGTTTATCAACAAGTAAATTTATAAACAATAGTATATTTATACAGTGGAAAATTATTCCATACTAAAAAGGCACAAACTACTAATACACACAATCACATGAATGAAACTCAAAATTATTATTTTGAGCAATAAGCAAAAGATGTCAGAATTCATACTTTATGATCCCAATTATGTAAAACTCTGGTGGGGGGAAATGGAACCTACACTATTAGCAATAGATAGTACTTGCCTAGATACACAGGAGGGTGATTGATGTGGAAGAACAGGACCCTGGAAATTGGTTGATGAAAATGTTCTATATTTTTATTGTAGTGTTGCTAACATAGGTATATACATTTGTCAAAACTCAAAACTTGCACATTCAAAATGAATAATGTGTAAATTATACCTTAATAAAATTTAGGTGACCACACCTAAAGGAAAAAATCTTATGCTGTTAAAAATTTAAGAAAGCTGTAAGAAAATGATACTTCAGCAAATTAAATAGATAAATAAATACCAAGACAAGAAAAAGAAGTAAACCAGTTTAATGATTACAAAAAAAATTCCTTCCTCATTGCCAAAAACATTTTCAACTGCTTTCTCACACACACTTACTATCTTATCATGACTTTTCCTATATTACGTTTTCATCTCTTTCTTGACATTATCATCATCTAAGTTTCAAACATAATTTTCCCATAGGAAAATCTTCCCACAGGAAATTCATCTTCCATAGGTCATAAATTTGAAATTATTCCTTATTCTCAATAATATAGAATCTATGAAGGACTTACAGCACAAAAAAAAAGTTTTTTGAGTATTCTGAGTTCAAATCCAGTTGTACCAACTATGTTACCATGAACATTAAACATCCTGAACTCAGCTTCCTTGTCTGTAAAATGGAAGCTGTCATGCAGGGAAGAACTATCTTGTCACTATGTAAGCATTCAGTGAATGATGATCTGTTCAATAAGCAATATTTACACTTAAATTATTCATCATTTATATTATAAGCTAGTCAGAGAAATAGACTTACATAAAATTTGTGGAGTTAAAGGCACTTGTTAGTGTCACTACCTGGTAATGATTTGAGCAGGTTGACAGGACATGTAAAAACAGTTAACTCAAAGCTGTGCCTGCAAGCCACTGTCTGTTCATAAATGTATCAGGAGCAAACAAGAGAAATATATAGATTCTGAGATAATTTAGAAACTTTACAGATATTTCATATAATATTCAAGTATATGACATCTATCAGAAAATGTAATTTAATGTTTAGATTTTGTATAAAAGATTCTGGAGCAACTGCTGAGAACAAGGAGCTTAAGCCAGAATATAAAGCAATACACAGTTTCCTTCTCAAGAAAGCCTTACAGTGGGGGAAAAAAAAAAAAAAGCTGAACTAAATGTTCTTGATGATGTAGTAAAAAACGATGAGTTAGTAAAGCCCAATGCATTCCATCTGAGGCTATTTATTCTCTTTATGTAATAAAGTGGAAGTTGATCATAAACAGTTTTATTGTGTATTAGGTGCAATGGTCATTAAGGAAAAAAGTCAGTGAAGTGAATGGTTGAATTGCTGACTGAACTCTTAGGAGACTTACTACAAGGTAAAAACAAGTTTGGACCCAACTTTTTAAAGATAACATATTTGACTGAAATATTCTACATGCTACCAATGGAAATATTTCCAAACAAAGAAGAAATGCAACATGTTTTCGGGGAGCAGATGACTCAAAAGTCAAAACAAATATTAGAAGCTTGAGAGAAAAGAGTTTCTCAGACTGTTATATCATATTTCACAATTAACAAATATTACCAATGCAGCAAGTAGTGATTTTACCACTACACATCTGCAAAAAGTGGCTACCAAGTAACCACTGGAATAATTGATAAATTTTAAAATTTTTATTCTCCAGCAAAAGAATATTCATGCACAAGAAACTCATGGAACCAGTCACCATCCCTTCACTGAAAGATAATGGAAATTATAGGATAAATTATGGGAACTGGCAACTAGTGGAGTATTAAAAATAACTTTTGAAAATATGTCATTGCTTCATTTTCTAAAATCTTGCAAAATTAATGTCTTGACTTTATGAAATTGCTTTAAAATGCGTTCCTCTAATCCTACCAATATACTTCTTGCAACTGGCTTTCTCACTAAGGGTGCTACTAAAACATAGAAACAGTTGTATATCCTGCAAAAAAAAAAGTGTTATCATTAACTCACCCTACATTAGATAATATAATAAGCAAGGAGCAAGTTGGTTGGTCACAGCAAAATCTTCTTAAATGGATATACAATATGCCCATAAAATGTGGTCTTATAGGACATTAAATAAATAAAAGGATTCACTATAGTTTTCATAAATTGTCTATAATTATAAAATATAAAAAATGATAGATCTTATGTTAATCATCAGCACATATACTTTCAATTAATAATAGGTATAGTTTTGGTAATTCTTTTCTCCACATTGTTTGTTCTGCTTTTCTTAAATAAGAGTGACATATGTCAATGGGGCAGAATAGAAAATCCAGAAGGAAACCCACAAACATAAATGATCTCTGATAAAGGTGCCAAAAGTACCAGTGGAGAAAGTATAGCTTCTTCAAAAAATGACATGAGCAATGGATATCCTTATACAAAAAAAAATGAAACGGAACCTTTTGTCTTACACTAAACACACAAAAATATTTCAAAAAGAGTTAAATCTTACCTAAATGTAAGGGCTGAACCTATAAAACTCCTCAACGAAAATATAGGGAGAAGGCTTTATAAAACTGGCATTTATTTCTTAGAAGCAGTATCAAAAATACAGGCAATAGCCGGGCACGGTGGCTCGTGCCTGTAAGCTTCAGCCTATGAAGCGGCCGGGGCCAGGGATCGCGGTTGAGTCCCGCCTGGGGCCCGTAGTGAGACCTAGTTCCAAAAAAATAGCTGGGCGTGGTGGCGCGCCTGTAATCCCAGCTACCTGGGAAGCTGAGGCTGGGGACTGCTTGAGTCTGTGGTACCCCGGGCAACGTGAGACTGTGGTTCCACAGACAAAAACAGCGAGACCTAGTCTCAAAAAAAAAAAAATTACAGGCAATAATGGCAATAATAGACATTCTATCTAAATTTATTCAGGTGTAATCTTAAAATTGTACGTTTATTTATATGTTGAACTAATCATATTTAAAGGGGCTTGTGTTTTGTATGGGGTTTTGATTCATTTTTTCTAAAAAAAACAACTTCTTTGACTTTTACAAAATTATTAGCATATGATGGTTTGGAAACTTTAGTAGGTCCTCCTTAACAGATAACTTGAAACCATCTTTGAGCATCCACGCAGATTCTGGCAGTAAAGATGGTGCCTCCACCCTGCAATTCCTTCATTTTAAATTTAGAAGTTACCTCCTATTCTAAATATTTACTAGTTTTTGTACTATATTATGGAAAAAAAAACAAGACGGAAGAATTCTGAGAAAGAGAACTTTTGATTAAAAGGTGGGCAATATAAAAAATCACCCCTCGAGGTTGTGCTGCCATCTTGTGGCGATTTGGCTAATGGCCCCCAACCCAGGAGATGGACACACCACTTTTGTCTTCCTTTCCTCTCAACCTTAACATTTATCCCCACCTTAAGCTTTCAGTAGCTCCATGAAATCCACTGAATCCTTTGTTCTTCTAATCTCATGCGTGTTTTTCTCTTTTGTTCATTTTTCCATGTATTTTGTTACTTCTACATAAATATAAGCATTTTTATCAACCATCAAGCAAACTCGTGAAATCAAACAACTATAAAATTAATTGGACACAGTATGCTCAAATAAATATAAAACATTTTTTACAAACTATAAAATATTTTACTTCTTGTAACTAAAAGAGAAAGTCATTTTATGATGACTTCACTGCAGCAAATACAACAGTAAACACATAATATACCAAGTTGGGTTACTGGAGTATGTATTAGAAAAAAATTCTGATGTTAACTGATCAAAGTTCATTTAAATATTTATGTAAGTGTAGGAAAATTTAACTTTTGTAAAGCTTCCTCAGTATAATCAATATCAGTTTTATATTGATAATATACATCATAAAAGCATCTGAACAAAAATGAAACATGGCAGGTTAACAAATACAAAATAAAGGTAAGCTAGGTATTTCTTCAAAGCTTTCCTCTTCCTGTAAATGTCAACATAGCAATAAGAATTGTGAGCAGGGTTATATGTGAGTTATATATCAATAAAATATAAAAAGATAATATCAAAATTTTTTAAAGGTGCACAGGAACTAAAGTCCTTCATTTCCTTGTGACTAAATTCAGTTTTAGAAGCCAGTCATTCTGTACAACCTGTATGGAACTTTGAAAAGTCAACTTTCCTTTGGTGTTTTCCTACACTTAATAGGAGTCTACCATTAAAAAATGGTGGCTACTATTTCACTACTGGGAATCTACCCAAAGGATACAAAAATTAAGGACACATGTACTCACATTCATTGTAGCATTATTTACAATTGCCAAGATATAGAAATAACCCAAATACCACAAACTGATAAATGGCTGAAAAAGATGTGGTATATTTACACAATGAAATATTATGCATCAATCAAAGAAAATAAACTTATGTCATTGCAGCAATATGGATGGAGCTAGAAGGAATCATCTTAGTAGAAATTAACCAGAAAGTAAAAGAGAAATACAGGATGGCCTCACTTATATGAGGGGTTTAGGGAAAACAAACAGACAAAAAAATTAAAACTGCCAACATAATTCAAGCATAGATCAAGAGAGGGGAAGGAGAATAAATTTGGGGGAGAAGAGGAAACAAGAGATAAAAGAAGGTGCATGGGTGATAAGGTGATAAGAGAATATCAGATAAATAAAAATGTAATATTTACATATGTGCTTAATGTGTGTGCGTGTGTATATATATATATATATGTGTAATCAAAAATGACAAATAATTTAATTTTAAAAATAAAATAAAAATGGAAAAATGTGAACTCAACACTGTAAATAAAATAAAATTTAAATTTTACAGAAAAAAAATTAATGAACATGGTTTTTTGCCACAAAAAAATTATCTATCTAATATCATATGCAAAATGTCAAAAATTGACATGTTTCTTGTTCTATTAAGTACATAGAGATACATTAACTCCTTTCCTTTACTTACTTCACTGAGGTCAAAAAAAGATAGTCCCATCAGTCTGTATCAGGGACCATGGAAAATCTAGGGTAGAGAGAATATGTGAAATCTCTACACTACAAAAATAAGTGCAGAATATGGTAATACCACTGAGAAACTGAGATAAATGGACCAAATTAATTTAATTTTACCTGATTTGTCCTACAATAATATCAAAGATATATCATATATATCAGATTGTATTAATTGTGCTTGCATCTCTGTATTAAGTAGAATTTGACCACCTACTCTTTACTTCTTCCTTTTTCCCCCCTACACACTGTTAGACTAGAACCTGGCAAAATAAATATGAAATTTATAGCTTGAAAAAAAAATGGTGGCTAATACAAAAGAATAAAATTGGAACCTTGTCTCCTACAATATGTAAAGATGAACGCAAAATGGAGTCAAGACTTATGAAAGAGATGCAACCAGAAAATGAAGAGCAAAACAAAAGGAGAAAATATTCTTGACATTGGCCTTGGTGATTATTTCTGGATATAACACTAAATGCACAGTCATCAAAAGTAAATATAGACCAGAGTGTGACTACATAAAACTAAAAAGCTTCAACATAATCAATAGAGTGAAAAAACAACTTACAGCATGGAACAAAATACTTGCAAGCCACATATCTGTCAAAAAATATATAACAAACTCTTAGAGCTCAATAATAAAAAATAATAAGTACAAGTTCACCTCCATCTTCCATTATGGAGGCAAACTTCTGTCAAAACTTTCATAAGTTGACATAAAGCAGCTGTCATCAATTTACATGGAAAATTTTTTTAAGCAATCTTGAACCCAAAAATTTAATCTTCAAATAATATATAAAATGCACCCCAAAAAGTGGCATAATAACAAGGAATGACATGATTAAAACACTGCCTGTGTAAAGTAGCTCCTAGGGAAGGAGAAGAGTGGGGACACTGCCTCTGTTCAGGATGCCAGGTCCTCTAAAATGGCTGCTGCAAAACAAATATTGAACACTATTTTTACTTTTTCACTGTGTGGTAAAAGCAAACAAATTCTGATTTCTTTTATTTAGTGAAAAAAGGCACCAATGTGGGTCTTTTGTAAGAGTAATGTGACATAATCTGAACTTTCAAACTGAAAATACTTGTGTATAAGAAGGTATTCAACATCGCTTACCATCAGTGAAATGCAAATCAAAACCACAAGGAATTATTGCTTTATACCTCTTAAAATGGCCATTCTCCCAAAAAAAAAAAAAAAGTATTGGTGAGACTATAGAAGAGGAAATCCTTTATAATGTGGGTGGGACTGTAACTTGTACAGTCATTATGGAAAGAGGTATGAGGCAAAAATACTGAAATTCTTATGGAATAACAAAAGACCTTGAATATCCAAAACTCTCCTAACTGAAAGAAGAAAAAACTGAGGCATTACTCGCCCAGTCTTCAAATTATACTACAAAGCTATAATAATTAAAAGCATGGCACTGCAACAAAAACAGACAATCAGACCGATGGAACAGAATTGAGTACCCAGAAATAAATCCACATATGTATGGTTAACTAATTTTTGACAAAAGGGTAAAAAACATATATTGAAACAAAGATAGCCTCTTCAATAAATGCTGCTGGGAAAACTGGATCACTACATGCAAAAAAAAAAAAATCAAAACAACTCCCTCCCACCATGTACAAAAAAAACAACTCAAAGTAGATAAAATACTTGGATACCTAAAACCACAAAATATATAGAGGAAAATCTGGGTAAAATACTCCAAGACTTACACTTAAAAAAAACCCTTTCAAGACACATCAACAGATGCTTTAAAAATGAAGGAAAACAAACTCTGGAACTACATCAAACTCTGTACAGACAATAACGAAAACAGGCATGCAAAGGAATGGGAAAAAATGTTTGCTCACCATTCAGTTGACAAGGGTCTGATATAAAAGATCCACAAAGAACTTAACAAAAACAAAACAAAGCAAAAAGCCTGGTCAAAAATGGGGAGAAGAGCTTAGAAGACACTTCTCTAAAGAGGAAATACAAATGGCCAACAGACATATGAAAAAATGCTCAACATCATGTATAATCAGGGAAATGCAGATCTAAACCACACTGAGATACCATCTTACAGCAGTAAGAATGACCCATTTCAAAAAAAATGGGCAACAGTAAGTGCTGATGTGGATGTAGAGAAAAAGGAACACTCTTACACTGCTGACAGGAATGCAAACTGGCCCAGCCACTATGAAAAGCTGTATGGAGGACACTCAAACTACTGAAAATGGAACTACCATTTGATCCAGTTATCCCACTTCTGGGAATATACCCAAAGAACACAAAACACTAATTCAAAAGGACACCTGTACTTGGATGTTTATTGCAGCACTATTTACAATAGCTAGGATTTGGAAACAACCCAAATGTCCCAAAACTGATGAATGGATCAGAAAGTTGTAAGATAGATAGATAGATAGATAGATAGATAGATAGATAGATAGATAGATAGATAGATAGATAGATAGATAGATAGATAGATAGATAGATAGATAGATAGATAGATAGATAGATAGATAGATAGATAGATAGATAGATAGATAGATAGATAGATAGATAGATAGATAGATAGAGAGATAGAGAGATAGAGAGATAGAGAGA
>PVHY01033052.1:0-11402 GCA_004024945.1 Uropsilus gracilis
AAAAAAAATAAAAAATAAAAGCTCTGGGTTTAAAAAAAAAAGAAAAAGAAAAAGAAAACCATTTGAGAGCTAGCTTCTTCCTATTCAAAGGAGCCTGAGAGGGTTCAGGAAAACTTTCTATGACTTTCTTTGCACAAGTTGCTAGATAGGACCTGAAGTGGTCCCTCAAAGCCTGTATTCATTGGCCTAAGCTACAAAGACATAGGAGAGGAATTTAAAGGAAAAATAGGATTCATTTTTCTTCCCCTGTATCAATCAAGAAAAGCAACAAGCACTGAATGCCACAAACCAGTATCATTTTTGTCATGTCTCAGACTAAAGAACTACATTTCTGATTACTGAAAGCTATTCTATTTTATTGTTTCAGTTTCCAAGAGTCACTAAAATCTGTAACATTAATTGTATATCACTCTCTTGAAAACAAGGAAATTCCACAATATAAATGTCCCTTAATAAAAAAAAATGTAATGAGACCAATTTTATGTATTTTCCTGCAATAGATGTCATTTTTGATGACAAGCTCCTTTAATATGTAATATCTAATATAAAGTGCAAGCTCTTTTTTATATATAAGAAAATAATTTACGAGTGTGGTGGCACATGCTTGGGAGGCAAGAGGACAAGGATCGCTTCAGTTCATGGGTTCGAGACTACACCAGGCAACTTAGCAAGATCTGGTCTCGAAAACACAGCTGGCGTGATGGTGGGTGCCTTTAATCCCAGCTAGGGATCGCTGAGGCTGGGGATTGCTTGAGTCTATGGGATCAGGACTATCCCAGGCAACATAGCGAGACCTAGTCTCAAAAAAAAAAAAAAAAAAAAAAGAAAGAAAATAATTTAGGCATTTCTTAAGAGAATATTTTTACAAAAATCACATTTTCATAAAAAAATAAAGTGGCCTGTTGACACTATGAAAATCTACTCAGTAGTACAAAAGAATAAGTAGCATCAATGAATCTCAATGCAAAATACTTACTGTATGATTACATTTACAAAATTTTCTAGAAAAATGCCAATTGGTGTAGAGAAAACGGGTTAGGTGGTAGTTGCCTGAGATAAGGGACAGATTGAAATGAGAATACATCAAGAATAGTAAAAATGTGCCGGGCACGGTGGCTCGTGCCTGCAAGCTTCAGCCTATGAAGTGGCCGGGGTTAGGGATGGCGGTTTGAGTCCCGCCTGGGGCCTGTAGCGAGACCTAGTTCCAAAAAAAATAGCTGGGCGTGGTGGCGAATGCTTGTAATCCCAGCTACCTGGGAAGCTGAGGCTGGGGATTGCTTGAATCTGGGGTACCCCGGGCAACGAGAGCCTGCGGTTCCACAGGCAAAAATAGCGAGACTTAGTCTCAAAAAAAAAAAAAAGAATAGTAAAAATGTGAAGGATCTTGAATAAATGAATGTATTGGTGACTTCAAAAATGGTTGGACTTCCTTTTTATCACAATTTATTGAATTGTTTGGTTTGTACAGGGTCAACTTATTTTGCATAAATGATACTGCAGATAGGTTTTTAATCTAAATATAACTTAGTTTTTATGTGTTTTAATATAAATATTATAAAAATTTGTCTCCCTTCACTGGGTGTTACCCTCAGGATCAGGGCCTTCCTGCACTCCAGCACATGGTAGTGCTCCTTATTTACCACTGGGGCCACAGGTAACATGTGTCCAAATAAGCTTGGAGACAAGGCTATTTAATCAGTCATTACTTCACCACTCAAGTAATCCCATGTCATCCACCATACTCTCATAGCTAATTAGAATTTTTGTTGACTGTGTTGGTTGATAATTTTGCATTTACTTCACATAATTTTTGTTTTGCTAATGCAGTAGATCCATAAAAATAAGTTTACACTTTGTTTTGTTTTTACATGTTTAAATAACATTATAATAAAAATTACATCAACTCTAGGGTTCTTTCTCCTTTAAAAAGGTCTGAGCTTTACCATATTTGGGGGAGCATGAAAGAAAATCTTTGAAGTGACACACTTGTCTGGCTCCCACCTGTTAAATAACAGTAACACCTACCTCATGGTATTGCTTTAGAAATAGTAAATCACCAGAGAGACAATAATTCCACCCAATAATAATTTCACTGACTTCTCTTCTACTAATTACTGAAGGCCTAAGCCCACTTCTTTCTGTTCCACCACTTCTTTCAGTAAGTATTTTCCAGGTTTATTGGGAAATAATTGGTGTACATCACTCTCAAAGCATATAGTATAACAAAATGGTTTGATTTACATTATTGTTAACAATAAGCTTTGCAGCTAAAAAAATCTCATATATATAGTAAAATGAAAAGGAAAAAAAGGAAAAATATTGCTCTCCTTGTGATGAGAACTTTAGGATTTACTTTAACAACTTACCTATTTATCATTCATCAGTGTTAGCTATAGACTTCATGTTGTACTTTAGGATATAAGTTATTTTTCTTATAACTCAAGTTGGTAAATTTTGACCAGCTTCTTTCAAATTCCCCTCCCCTAACCTCACTGCTGTTAACCATAAACCTGATTTCTTTTCTATGAATTTGGTTTTTCACTAATTTTTCACATATAAATGAGATAACAGTATATTTGCACAGTATATAGTCTTTCTCTGCCTGATTTATTTCACTCAGCATAATTCTCTGTGCCATCTATCCATAATTCCCTATCCATGTTGTCACAAATCAAATGAATTCCCTACATTTTATGGCTGGATAATGAATTCATCCACTGGGATTAAAATATCCTTAGACATAAAACCACATGTATGCAAATTTTCTTATATAAACAAATGTATCATTTTCACATTTTTTTTTGGAAGGAAACTGGCTCCCTGCCCCATTGCGTGAGCCACCCCCAGCCAAAAAACATATTGATAATGTCATGTGACTTTTCACCTGCTCACAGTCATGAGCTGCATAAGCTCGCAGGTGAGCAGGGATCCTGCCACAGCTTGTTTCCCTGATGGAAGTACAGCATAACATGTTTCTATGTCTTCATTGCTCACTTAAACATGGAGCTGAAATTCCTTCCATCAATTGGCAGTGCTTCATTTCATTCTAACATAGACCCCTGCCTTGGTCAGAGTATATTACTCATTTGCTTTACTAATTCTATTCATTATGATTTCACTTAAAATTGATACACACACACTCTTAAGTCAAACCTTTTTATTAAACTTTTCTCTATGCTCTATTTAACAGATTTTGGTTTTAAGGTCATGTTGCCTCCACCTCCAGGTGGGCAGGGGCTGGGGGCTGAGGACCTCTGCTGAGCACAGGTTGGGGGGGGGGGCATCCCCCTCTGGTTTACTCCAACCTCAATATACCTGCACTAGGAATGAAAAACCCAGTCTTTCCAGCTGCAGCTATAATGCAGAGGAAAGGAAGTAATAATGGCCCTGGTTACACTCACCACCTGGGTGGGACAAGCAGCATGTTGGGAACCAGTGAGACAGGAAGGTGAAACCATACACTGAGGTGCCCTGACACAGATTCTTACCCGCATCATCTCTGGCACTGGGGAATCAAATCCCGGGCCCACAGTAACATATAGCATGAAAGAGGCCCCCTCCTTTACCAATCAATGGGGGAAGAAAGTCATCACAATTGACTATAGCCCCATGGCAGAACTGCTTACGGGAGAGAGGAGAGGAACTGGACCAACCACTTGGGGAAGTCTCCCCTAAGAGCAAACACCTCACCGCCATTGGCTGGGAGTTGCATTCCCAGACCCAGATATCAGAACTACATGGTACAGAACCAACAACAGGTGACAGACACCAGAAAGGATCCTGGAGAAGCATACCAGATCTGCCTTACAAGTTCCTGATGTGCTCGGCCTGAATATCTTCCTCAGCTACTCCTGGAGATTTGAGCAGCCTCATCTGTTACTGTCCAGGAGTGCAAGTCTGCACCCAGGGAAAAAAGGACATAGTTCGAAAAAAAGAAAAGACCAGGGGGCCAAACAAAGACCAATAGCTTTCAGCGAGAGTAGCTGGAGTGATCAGA
The DNA here is from genome assembly GCA_004024945.1 of Uropsilus gracilis. Taxonomy (NCBI): domain Eukaryota; kingdom Metazoa; phylum Chordata; class Mammalia; order Eulipotyphla; family Talpidae; genus Uropsilus; species Uropsilus gracilis. The sequence continues at coordinate 3,998 of PVHY01033052.1, forward strand.
GGGGGAAGGGGGAAAAAAGGGGTAGGGTGGGGAATATAGGGGTACAACACAACCATGCAAACATGGCCAGTATTTTATGATAATTACAAAATAAATTTTTTAAAAAGAAACAACAGACATATATTTGCAGATTTTTAAACCTTGAAATATTGTTACTTTCTGTATGTGACAATGGAATTGTGGTTATGATTTTGACAATTCATTGTGCACCTTAATTTTACATTTTATATATTTTTCTATATATTTTTAAAAAGAAATTTCTCACAGAGACCTGCCTACACAATATAGCAGACTTTTCATTAGTACAAATTTATATAGTATATAGTACATCTTCCATCGAACTATTCAGAGAGGACTATGAAGAGAACACCAGTTTTACTGTTCTTCATTTATTGAGAAAAGAGAAAAAAACGATTAACTCACTGTATCAACACCAGCCAGCAGCATCTCAGTCATGTTGGCATGGATTTCTTTGAGCGTCAGCTCCTCACTGAGGAAGAGGTATGTGAGCAGCCCCCCTCTCACTCTGTCCCCTCGGTCCATCTGGCACTTTATGTCCCTCAGCTTGTTGTCAATATGAATTTGGCCTGTTTGAAAATAGTATTTCTCTTCAAAGACGTTTTAATTGAAGTAATCTTTTTGGTCTCAATTCCCTCTTTGTCTTCCCAATACCTTAGTTCAATCTGGGACATGTTTACAGACAAAACAAAACTTCTTACTGTCAACCTTGGAATTTCATTCATCACTTTCTTGTACAAGGGATGAAAAGTTAATAATAAAAGAAGTTAAACATCCTTTCATTTTTGAAGATAATCTATGAAATATTTGCAAACATCACTATCCCAGTCAAATAATCAACAAAGTTTTGGGATGATAAGACTATAGATTCCCCCTTTTCCACCACTATGTTTCCTGAAGGGAGAATGAATCGAGATAAAAGAGTCATACATTATTGTCTGAGATATTGTTGTAGACAGACACCAGCATATGACAGATTTCAAAACTCAGATATTAACTTAATGTTAGTGTCCAAAAGAGGCTGTGGGACTTGTCTTTCAAATGTTAACATTGTCAGAAAAACATTGTCATGAACACCATGATGATCCTTTCTTTCTTTAAGTTTCAGAAATTATTTTTTATAGTAAAATTTTTAATCACATGAGAAAACTAATCTTGCTTTGTAGCCTCACCTTGAGTTTGAACAAGACAGTTTTCCTAGATTGTTTTAGCAGGGAAAAAGATAAACAAATTTGTCTCATTTCATATGCTGCAGTTGAGAATGTTAAAATGAAAGTGCCAAAGCCTGAAACTCTGTATGTTAAGCAACAACAGAATTACTGAACTGAAATATCATCTCCCAAAGATAACACTTACTGGTATATGTCATTGATAGCATCTTTGTTAAAAAGAAAATAATTTTAAAATAAGAAATCAATCACATTACTTGTAGTCACAACCCACATATTTTTATCCATTTGAGAAGCCAATCTAAAACTTTGCATAAATAATGTTAACCAAATCAGACTATCCTCTATATAGCACCCAGTATCTGCATGAGGGTAAGATGCACCAAAAGCAGTTAAGTCAGATCAACTGGCTGATACAAAAGCAGTGCCTGAATTCTTTCTCTTACTGAATTTGAAGAGTCCATCCCAGGCCCTGCAGAATTCCCGCCAGGGTTTGGGGATGATGGGACGGAGCCACTTGGGGATGGCACCCGCATACATGGAGGTCTTGAACATGCTGAACATGAGCCCCAGGGCCTCAATGTAGTCCATGGTGGGCTGTGGGATGCAGTTCTCCAGGCAACCCAAACGACTCTCATAAAGGATGGTGGCCACTCCTGCACCAGAAAGAAAGAGCACTTTTTCTAGGTTATTTACTATATCAAAACATGGGGGGGGAGGGGGGAGTGTCATATGTCTGGCCACTTTCTAAAGCCATCTGAGTGCTTTATTTGAGTGGGGTCTTGGAAGCCTTGGAAGCCTTCCCTAATAGACCTGAGCCCCAGCTACTGCATCCTCAGAGCTACAAGACAAAGACCCTTCTAGACTCATATATTCCTTTCACGATTTGGTCACAACTCAACAGACAGTCCCTCAACCTTTCAGCTACTCACCCAACCTTGGAGAACTGAAAAGTGACTCCTAACAACAAACAGAAGTGGGAGCCAGGCCCAGAGTGCTAAAGGAGCAGCAGATGGGCTTCAATGAAGCAGGAAAGCAGGGCTGGTCACATGTCCACCTACCATTTCTATTTATTTTGTTACTAGTTTCAGCCAGCACTCATATTATAACTTTAAAAAACTAATTAAAAAATTAAATCTGAAGGTAAATTCATTCTTTTTCCATGAGAAAGTTAACAAAAGGTCCTGGAAGCAAAGTAAGATACAGGAAGAAATAGTATGCTACCATTTGCTGTTCTTGCTTTCTTAAGTTAAAAAAAAAAATTCATAAGTATTTCCTTATATGAGCATAAATGTTTCTTGACAGATATGTAAGAAACTGGTGACATAGCTAGGTCAAGTAAGGGTGCAAGCTTTCAATGAACATCTTTGAGTTTGAATTTTTCCAGCATTGGGAATCTACTACTCATGAAGCACAATTTTAAAAGTCAGAATCACTCTACTGTAGATGCCCTCAAAAGTTCTGCTAACTACTTCTAATGTGCTAACACAAATGTATGGTAATTAGGCACATAGGATAGTGAGATAAAAAGACCTAGATTTGAAGCTAAGTTTCTACCACTAAAAACAAGGGTAGTTTCTCAGCTTCTCACAAGTAAGACAGGTTGATAGGCTCATTCAGTGAACACTGTGAAGATAAATGTGTACGGATGCAAGAAATACTCAGAGTCATGACTACTATATATATATTTTTTGCAAACATTCATTCTTCCATCCTTCCCACCTCCTGATATCACCTCACCTTCCATTGAATATTTGAAGAAAAGCTCATTGATATTAGCCACTGTTTCCCCATCTTCCGCCTGGCTCTTTAAGGTGTAGATTCTTTTAATTAAATCAGCAATAACTTGGTTGACTTCTCCAGAAAAAGGAGCCACATCTTTGGGTTTCAGAATTCTTTGTTGCAATACACTTCTCATCTTGAGCCACTGTTCACCCTCCCTAGAAGAATAAAGTGCATTTCAAATAATCTTACTTATAGTAACATTCTTAAAAGGAATTCAGAAAATTTTGGAATTTTTTCCCAGTAATAAAGAATCAATAAGATGTGCCAGTGAAAATGAAATTAAATCAGGGAGAGGGGGTAATGCAGTCTTGGAGTTCTGTTAAAAGCGAGGGAGCTTCTGCTCTCAAAGCAAACTCTTAAGGGTAAAAATGGCTACCAGGAATTATCTCTTTAAAAGTAAAATGATTTCCTTTGAAAAACCTTGAATTAATATTATAATAAAGAGATATAAGACTGAGCTGATTAACCAAAAAATAAATTTATGTATATAAACTCGAACACTCTGAGATGAATTCCTCAGATGTGGCCTCAGAACAGTAATTGAAGAACCCTGGTGACATCCAATAACAACTTCCAGTTATCTCTTTTGAGAAACAGGTGATTGTACAACTCCCCAATTCAGGTATAAGGGCACATATGTTTTTAAAAAATGCCACAAACAGAATTTCTAAACAAAAGGGATTTGGACAAGAAGATCTGTAGATGTTCCTATTCTCCTCCCTGCCTGAGAGGGAGGTTGATTGTGCCAATGGGAAACAAAAGTTTTAGGGAAGCTGTTTAGAAATAGTAATTATGAGATCATAATCCTAACAGTATGAGAGGGGAAAATTATCACACAGCAATTGATGCTAACGGTTCTTATTTCTTCCTGGAGGTCCCCTAAACAGTTGGCCATCTTCACCCTCTGTCCAGATGATGCTCTGTTGGTTGTCAGTGAATGAGCCCTCCCAACCTACAAAGCACATCTAAGAATCAGCTCCTCCCTAACACCCCAGAGTTGGAGCCCCAGCCTGGTCCTCCAGCACCTATGTTTGGGTCATAGCTGATGGAGGCTCTCTGGGCATGCTTCATTGAGCATTCTGAGCTTTACTATAAGCTGCCCTTCAGAAGCCCAACATTCAAGCAAGGGGTCTCCCTAAGCTCCCCACTCCCATTCTCACCAGGTCTGCCCCACATACTCACGCTGAGATGAGCCCAGTTGATCTCCCTCGTAAGTCTCGGTACTCCTGCCAGGACCCCATGTTGGCTCTCTGGGGTGCAGACCCCTCTGCTCGCAGCACCTGAGCCACCATGTCTCGGTCTGCAATAGATACTACAAACTGAGGACCAAAGTGAGACTTGAAGATTTTTCCATATTCCCGTGTGTGCTTCTGCTGCAATTCCATAGAGAAATCAAAAAAGGAGAAAATACACTGATATGATGCCCTTTTGCATAAACATTCCTATGAAGAAGGAGAGCAAAAAACTGGGACAGAGGGAAGTTCTATATAATAAGAGCTGAATCAGAGGAATAACTTTAAATATTCCCAAGATAAACACATTTCTACATTACTATTCATAGGAGTTTTCTTATTTTTCAAATACATGTTTTTAGAAATACCTTTGCTATGTGAAGCAACAATAGAGAAATCTCATTACCAATCCAGATAAATTGTAATCTTAAACCTCCTGAGAAAACAGGCCTTGCCAATCCTTCCCCAGTCTGACTTGTAGAGAGGAGAGAATCCTCTATAAGCAATCTACTAAGTACCCACAAAAATGTGCCCCACAAGATAATGAAAGAAAACACATCCAGATTGGAAAGTGCGACATAAAAGTTATCTTTGTTCACAGAGAACATGATCGCATATAGAAAATTTGAAGGAATCAATTAAAGAATTATTCAGATCTGATAAACAAATTCAGCATGCTCACAGGGCAGAAAACAATTTTAGCCTTTTAGCCAGAACCTTCATCTTCTAGCAATTTGCCAAAATGTGTTAACCAACACAAAGGGAAAGAGGAAGGCACCACTATACTTTATCTGTAGGGCTTTACTACTATATCTGTAGAAAGCATGAAGGTGTCCCTTTGGTCACATACATGTGATTCTACAGGAATGGTGATTAGACATCAAGAGGATGAACACTGTTCAAAATGGATCATCCCACCAATGTTACCATAGCAAAACTGAAAGGCTGTATAATATCACTCATTCTTGTGGTTGACACTGTTGTCAACAAACTAGAGCAAGATTCTTGCCAAGAGAATGACTGTTGATAGCTCAACCATATTAAGCACTCTAAGAGCTAAGAAAGTTTCCTGAAATGCATGAAGGAAAATCAGAAAAGAAGGAAGCCTAAGAGGAAGCTATTTGGGGTCAGCTGATATACCAGTCTGCTCCTCTCAAAGAAGTTCATTTCATGAGGAAAAGTGGGGAGGAGCCCAGCTGCTGGAACCCACCCCCCATGAATTCAGGCATGACAAGTGTAGAGAAAAATAAAAGAAAACGGGATTAGAAAAAAAAAAATTACTTATAATAGCATCATAAAAGGACATACTTAGGAATACTTAGGAATGAATTTAACAAAAGAAGGGCAATGTTTGTACTCTGAAAATCATAAGAGATCATTGAAAAAAATTTTGAAAAATGTAAAATGCAGAGATAGATATTCCATATTCACTATTAGGAGACTTTATGGCAACACTCCACAGTTACACTATAAAATTAACATAATATCTATCAAAATTCCAACTGATTTCTTTGTAGAAATTATTGAGTTGGCCCTCAATTTTGAAATTTTGAAAAACAATCTGGAATTCATCAAAAGGTTAAATATAGTGTTAATCTTTGACGCAGCATTTCTACTGTTATGTATTTACCCAAAAGAAATGAAAACAGTGGGGCATGGTGGTGCATGCCTTTAATCACAGCCTACAGAGTGAGGCAGGGACTAGGAATTGCTTGAGTCCATGGGTTTGAGACCTCCCTGGGGAAACATAGCAAGACCTAGTCCCAAAAAATAACTGGGCATGATGGTGCACACCTGTAATCCCAGCTACCTGGGAGGCTGAGGCTGGGGATTGTGTGAGTCCCTGATACCCCAGGCAACGTGAGCCTGTGATTCCCCAGGCAAAATAGCGAGACCTAATCTCAAAAAAAAAAAAGAAAGAAAGAAAGAGAGGAAGGAAGGAAGGAAGGAAGGAAGGAAGGAAGGAAGGAAGGAAGGAAGGAAGGAGGAAAAAAGAAATGAAAACATTTACACAATGGGATTTTATTCAGCAATCAAAAAAGACAAACTTATGTCATCTGCAGCAACATGGATGGAACCAGTAGGAATCATGCTAACAAAAATAAGCCAGAAAGAAAAAGATAAATACAGATGGTCTCACTTATATATGGGATATAGAGAAGACAAACAAAAGGACAACAAAAAGTTAAAACTAAAAAAAGTTAGAACTAAAGCATAAAGCATGGGAGAGGGAGAAAGGGTGAAATCAGGGGAGAAATAAGCACAAGAGATTAAGATGATAATTCATGAACGACATGGTAGTAGAAGAACCTCGGGGGTAGACAATGATATTTTATATATATATGTATATATATATATATATGTAATCAAAAAAATAATATACTTTGTAAAAAGAAATGCAAATACACATCTACATAAAAATCTATGGTGAATGCTCATTGCAGTTCAACTAATAATAGCCAAAATGGAAGCAATCTGAAAGTCTATTAACCAATGAAAAGAATAGCAAATTAAATACACAGAAGAAAACATAAGCAAAACACTCCACAATATTGGCTTCAAGAGATATATTTGGGAAATTGACTCCAGTAGCAAGGAAAATAAAAGCAAAAATACTGACTGGGACTATATCAAATCCGAAAGCATCTGCAGAGTGAAAGAAAATATCAGTAAAACAAAAGGACATCACACCAAAAATATTTGCACACCATACATCTAACAAAGAGCTAATACTCAAGATCTACAAAGAACTCATGCAACTCAATAAAGTGAAAAAGAACCCAATCAAAAATGGACATAGGCACTGAATAGATGCTTCTATAAATAAGACATACAAATGACCTACAGAAACATGAAAAAATTGGTCAATCATCAGGGAAATTCAAATCAAAAATACAATGAGATACCACCTCACTCCAGTGACAATGGCCCATATTAAAAAAAAAAGCCAAAACTACAAATATTGGCAAAGGTGTGGAGAAAATGGAACCCTCGTACACTCTTCATAGAAATGTAGGTTGATCTTTCTCTGAGTGCAGGGTAACAAAAATGACAGGAAATATTGTTTCTGGTCAGATCATAAATTAAGTGTCTTTCAAGAAAAAAAAAGAAAGAAAAAAGAAAAGCAAGTAAGAAAGAAAAAAGAAAGAGAAAGAAGGAAAGAAAGAAAAAGAAAGGAAGGAAGGAAGGAAGGAAGGAAGG
>PVHY01033053.1:0-11425 GCA_004024945.1 Uropsilus gracilis
TTTAGCTCTAGTGCTGACTGACCTCAGTGCCAAAGATGTGTATATTAAATAAACAGGGACTGAAAAAATAAGAGATGAAGAAACTGAGGCTCAGAGGAACATCTAAGGTTATAATTAGTATGTGGCTGAGTTACTGTTTGAACCTACATATCTAACTTCCCAGTAAGGTCATAAGACATGACTTCTGTTAACTTTCATTTTTAAGATACTATATCAGTTATAGAAAGTGAAAATGTTATCTGAATAAGGCTGGAGAGACCCTTCCCTCCCCTTTGATTTTATTTTTCCTGGAAGGTTCCAGATATCTGGACTTAAGGACCCTGGAAACCCTGGAGAAATTCTTGTTTGACAATTATGTAGAGAAAGCTCCAGAAATTGAGCGTTCTGTTTCAGTCTAGAAATATATTAGCAAGGGCTGCCTTAATCTTTTTTTTTTTTTTTTTTTTTTTTGAGACTAGGTCTCGCTATTTTTGTCCATGTTGCCTGGGGTACCACGGACTCAGCGATCCCCAGCCTCAGCTTCCCAGGTAGCTGGGATTACAGGCGCGTGCCACCACACCCAGCTATTTTTTGGGACTAGGTCTCGCTGTGTTGCCCTGAGTGGGACTTGAACCATGATCCCTAGCCCCAGCTGCTTCATAGGCTGAAGCTTACAGGCACAAACCACTGTGCCCAGCTGGATACCTTAATCTTAATAAAATGCCATAAAATGGGGCAGCTTAAAAATTTTTTTCTCATAGCTCTGGAGACTAAAAGTCAAGGCCAAGGTGTTGGCGGGGTTGGTTTTCTCCTAGTTTTATTTATTTATTTTTATTATTATTATTTTTTGAGACTAGGTCTTGCTATTTTTGCCCATGGAACCACAGGCTTACGTTGCCTGGGGTACCACAGACTCAAGCAATCCCCAGCCTCAGCTTTCCAGGTAGCTGGGATTACAGGCATGCGCCACCATGCCCAGCTATTTTTTGGAGACTAGGTCTCTCGCTATGTTGCCCCGAATGGGACTCGAACCATGATGCCAGCCACTTCATAGACTGAAGCTTACAGGCACAAGTCACCATGCCTGGCTCTCTCTCCTAGCTTTATAATGGCAGTCTTCTTCCTGTGTTTTCACTGGGTCCTCTGTGTGTGGTCTGTATCCTAACTTTCTCCTCTTTACAACACCAGTCAGATTGGATTAAGGCCCACCCCAAGACTTCCTTTTAATTTAAAGACATCTCTAAAGTCCTTACCTCCAAGTCTAATCACATTCTGAGGTCCTGGCAATTAGGACTTTCATAATGCATGGGTGAGAAGGGAGATCAATTCAACTCCATCTCATCATACACTGTCTCCTAGACACACTTAGAGTCTATTCTCTTCCACATTTCTCCTTGATGAAGTTAACAGAACTCATAGTATGTTCATCGAATTACAGGCTGCTTTTTTCTTTAGAGGAAAAAGAAAGACTGCAAACAACTTTAATAAAGAACTGTTTAGTTATTCAAAACACAAGATACAGTTCAGTTGGTATGGAGTTAAAAGTTCTTAAGGAAGAAAATAAATAGAAATATAGTATGGGAAGCTAAAAAATAAATGACTGCCGGGGACGGTGGAGCGTGCCTTTAATTGCAGCCTCTGCAAGGTGGAGGCTACGAATCGCTCGAGTCCATGGGTTTGAGACCTGCCCTGGGCAACACGGCAAGACCTTGTCTCAAAAATTAGCTGGGCATGGTGGTGCATGCCTGTAATCCTAGCTACCTGGGAGACTGAGGCTGGGGATTGCTTGAGTCCATGGTACCCTGGGCAATGTGAGCCTGCGGTTCCCTGGGCAACAAAGCGAAACCTAGTCTCAATGAATGAATGAATGAATGAATAAATAAATGAATGAATGACTTACTATAACCACACTGTAAGTCAGCGCACAAAACTTCTGAAGGTGGGGCAGGGGCATGCTCTGGAAAGATCTTGAAAGTAAGAGGAAACTATATTTCCTTGACTCTGCCCTTGTTAATAATACATTAGAGTATCACATCCAATTGTGAGTGATCCAAATAGATGGAGAAATTAGGTAATCACTTCAAGTATATTGTCCTAGTCACACTCCCTCCCATGATAAAAGTAGTACAAATTTTTGTTAAAGAAAATAAAGAGCTCACTGGGCATGGTGGTCCATGCCTGTAAGCGGCAGCCTAGGAAGCCGTGTCAGGGGCCAGGGATTGCAGTTGAGTCCCGCCAGGGGAACGTAGCAAGACCTAGTTCCAAAAAAATAGCTGAGGGTGGTGACACGTGCCTATAATCCTAGCTACCTGGGAAGCTGAGGCTGGGGATTGCTTGAGTCCGTGGTACCCCGGGCAACGTGGGCCTGTGGTTCCACAAGCAAAAATAGCAAGACCTAGTCTCAAAAAAAAAAAAAAATAAATAAAGAGCTTCATTTAATCTTCAACCTTTCAGCAATACCCACTTTAAAATACTTTACTATGTTTTTCAAAAACTGGAGCATTCTATATATTCTGTCCTTAGAATCTGCTTTTCCAATTACATCATGAACTTTTGTCTAGTTGAATAAAAAACTTATTAACAGCTGCACAGAATGCCATCACACAGGTGTGGTTGAACTTAACAGCATCATACAGATAATCTGCTTAACTGATCATTGTGTCCAAACACTAAAGTTTATTAAAGAAATAGAAATAACATAACAGCAAGCAACATATGATCAAAATAATGTCATTTTTTTCATTTTGATTTTTGAAGTATGGGTAACACAAGGCAATCTCTGCATTAAACCCTGCTCTGACCCTACCCCCATGTCCTCTTTCTGTACCACTCATCCAGCTTGAATGAAGATCCATTTTAGGATAGGTAGATCCTAAGATCTGGGATCTTTTGGATCACTAGGAAGTGAAGTGAGTTGTGGATTATAGGTACAACATGAGAGAAGCCACATGCACCCCCTCTAGCGTGATCCAAACAGAAGTCTTTCCACCAAAAGATTCATTCCACGTTCATCCCTGGTAAGGGCAGGACATGCATTTAAAATCAACATCACGCCGGGCACGGTGGCTCGTGCTTGTAAGCTTCAGCCTATGAAGCGGCTGGGGCTAGGGATCGCGGTTCGAGTCCCGCCTGGGGCCCATAGAGAGACCTAGTTCCAAAAATATATAGCTGGGCGTGGTGGTGCATGCCTGTAACCCCAACTACCTGGGAAGCTGAGGCTGGGGATTGCTTGAGTCTGTGGTACCCCAGTCAACGAGAGCCTGCGGTTCCACAGGCAAAAATAGCAAGACCTAGTCTCAAAAAAATAAATAAATAAATAAAAATAAAATAAAATAAAATCAACATCACTTTTTAACCCTACGGTTTCTCTGGCCAAGTGCTTCCCTTTTCAGAGGACCTGACCAGGTTAGGAGTATAAGGTTACTGAAAGAAGGGTTCTTGAGAAGCCTGCGAGGCTGAACATCTGAAGGCTTACAATTCTAGCCTATGCCTCTCATGGTCTTGGGAAATTAACAGAGTTGGACAGAATAAGCCAGTGTGATCTCCAAATTTCCTCCGTCTCTTGTGTTCAGTGTTGTTTCCATCCCTTCTTGGATGCTGGCCTGCCTTCCTCTGAAGCCTCTGAAGCCTCTGGCTGCCTGCCCTTCCAACTCAGTCTACCCTCCTTTGCTTTGAATTCTTATCTTGGTTAATAGCACCATCCATTTTTTTTTTTTTTTTTTTTTTTTTGAGACTAGGTCTCACTAATTTTGCCTGTAGAACCGCAGGCTCATGTTGCCCGGGGTACCACAGACTCAAGCAATCCCCAACCTCAGCTTCCTAGGTAGCTGGGATTACAGATGCGCGACACCACACCCAGCTATATTTTTTTGGAACTAGGTCTCGCTATGTGTCCCTGGTGAGACTCAACCGTGATCCCTGGCCCTGGCCGCAGCTTCCTAGGCTGCCGCTTACAGGCATGCGCCACCATGCCTGGCCTTCATCCATTGTTCAGTTGTCAAAGTTCAGAGGAAAGTTTTGTTTCCTCTTTCTCCTCAAAGCCAACTTAGTCACCTATTCAGGTTGAATCTGCCTTTTTTTCTGTTTCCCAGACCCTTTCCCTCTTCCTCAATCCCAGGACTGCTGCTGCAGTTCGGGAGGTCCCAATCCCAACAGAGAGGACTTTCTTTTGAGACTAGGTCTTGCTATTTTTGCCTGTGGAACCACAGGCTCTTGTTGCCTGGGGGGACCATAAACTCAAGCAATCCCCAGCCTCAGCTTCCCAGGTAGCTGGGATTACAGGTGTGCACCACCATACCCAGCTATTTTTTTGGAACTAGGTCTCGCTACGGGCCCCAAGTGGGACTCGAACCGCAATCCCTAGCCCCAGCCACTTCATAGGCTGAAGCTTACAGGCACAAGCCACCGTGCCCGGCTTCAGAGAGGACTTTCTGAAGGTACACTGCCACATCTGTCTTTTGGGTATCCAAATTCTTCAGCATGACATACAACTGATCTTCACAGCTTGGCACCCGCTCATTCTAATCTATTCAGTCGGGCCAGTACACAGTATGTTTCTTGAACACCCATTCTGTGTAGATCACCATACTTTGCTGGGTGGTCTCCATTTGGCAAATTCTTATTTATCCTTGTAGGGGGGGATAAATGTAGCCACTGTGTCTTGGATTTTAAGGTCTCTTCCCTTGGGTTCCCATCGAATTGGAATAATTGTCTTCCCACTTAGAGTATCAGCCTCCCTCTGGGCTTTATATAGGGTGGGGGTGGGGCGCCAAGTCAACAGACACTTAACAAATGGTGGTTAAAGTAGCCAGTGCTCACAGCTCCTCCATCACCTAGTCTGTCAACTGCCCTGTCCTGCAGTCTTCTCATGCGGATAGGATAAGGTGTGACCAAGCCCTGATGTGCCTCACTATTTAACAAGCATACCAGAATTTATATATCCAAATGAGAGCTGCGTTCTTCAAAGCCTTCACCTAATGAGACTGAGTATACTTGGTTCAGAGATGCCGTCATTGCCCAAAATGCTTTTGGAATTCCTCTTTTGGAAACAACTTAAGCATTTATAGCATTTTCTTTTCAATATCCTCTGTGATAGCCTTTTCCCCTCATTGCTTCAACATTGACCTATCCCTGCACCAAACTGGTGGTGGGCAGTGATAAGATAAATCAGACACTTATTCTATCTTCAAGGAAGTTTCTGTTTGGTAAGGCAGATAAGATCTGGACAACCACTGCAAACAGGTTTCAGTGCTTGGATTTGATTTTTAGAAAAAAACCACAAGTCCTTTGGTTTCAGTCTTCTCAGAAAGGAGAATGACAGCAGTTAGTGGTAACACACAGCGTTAAGCCAGTGTGTTGGGAAGCCTTCCAAACAGGATCACAAAGCCTTTCCAGGACCTCTCTCCCCTAGGAGAGACTAAATGCATTTGGCATGTTGGTTTAAAACTGAAACTCCCAATTCATGGCAGGGTTCTTCTACCTAGCAAGTTACTGATCTTTCAGGGTGAGTACTAAGGTCTTACCCTCCATTCTTGTTTTCACAGCATCTGGTGGACACCTAATACAGGTTGGCTAAATGCTCCTTGAGTAACTGAGCCCCCAAAGTGTCTCCCTAGTCGCCACTCTGCCCGCCCTTTCCCCGGCCTGCTTTACTCCGGGTAGTGACGGCTTTGCAGATCAGCAGGGGCGGAAGAGACGGATTGAAAAGCCTAATGCCGGGGAGGGCAGGTGTGGGGGCACGGGTGGCGGATCTGGGAACAGAGCCCGCGAGTTCCTGCTTCCTGGTGGAGCAAGTGTCCTTTGGTGGGAGCCGCGGGGAAGGGAGCAGCCCTTCCTGCGCGTCGGGCGTCTGCCCCTTCCCCGGCGCTTCGTGGGTCTGTGCGGGGTGGGGGGTGGGACGCCGGCCGGTCGCCTGGGGCGCCGAGGTGTCAGGGTGCACCCCAGGACACCCCCGCCCCGATCAAGCTCCAGCTAAGGAGAATCGGAGACTCCGTCAGGAAGGGAAGGAATAGGGGGGCTTGGGAGGAAGGAAAGAGTCAGAGCCCAGAGATCAAAAGGAAAGTATGTGTGCGGGGGAGCCGCTGAGGCCGGATCCAGAAACGGAGGTCAAAGTTGAAGGGTCCCCACCGCCCGGCCGCCGCCTCCCCGCGCGCGGCCCCCTCCCCCCGCGGCACTCCCCTCCCCGTCCCGCCCCCTCCCCGCCCCGCCCCAGCCCCAGCCCCCTCCCCCGCCCCCGGCACAATCTCCACCCCGAGGGGCTGGTGGCCGGGCCGCCACTCCCTCCAGTTCCCTCCCTCAGCTGCGCGCATCTCATTCCAGCCCTCATTCCGCGCATTCCAGGCTTCCTCCTTTCAAACTCCAGGCCAGGGGTGGGCAGGGCCCGCAGCTCCCGGCTCCCCGCCCGCGCCGCGTCCCCCTCAGGTGAGTGGCGGCCGCCCCTCAGCGCAGCCCGGCCGCACGCCCCTCCTCGCCGCCGCGCGCCCCTGGGCCGCGCGCTCCGCTCGCTCTTTTCTTTCCTCCCCTGCCCTTTCCCGCCTTGGACCTCTCCACCCTCGGCTCGCTCCGGCCGGCCGCCCTCTTTCTTCCCTTCCGCGCCCGCGCGTTCCTCCCGACCGTCTTCCCTCTTCCTTCCCTTCCGCCCTCTCCCGGCGCCCGCTCCGTTGCCCCCGAGCTCCCTTCCTCTCGCGCGTTGACTCACTCCTCCAGGAATAGGGATCTCCGGTGTTTTCCCGTCTGTCCCATTCTGGGAAAACTCCTCCCTCCGTGCGCTCCGCTCCGCTCCGCTCGGCGCACCCGGGCCGGGCGGCCGAGAGCTGGGTTCGGTCCGCGCGGGGTCGGCTCCGTCCCGCGGCCCCGCCTTCCTCCCCGCCCAGTTGATCTGCTCTGGGGCCGGGCTCTCGGCTCGCTGACCCCCTGCCGTCCCTGCAGTGCTGTCGCGACCTCCTGGGACCTCCGCGGCGCGCGGGCTGGAAAGGTTGCGCTCGTGGCGGACTCGCTGGAACTGGCGTAGCGCACCCACCCCACCTTCCCGCACCCTGGGACCGGTAAGCTGCCGAGCGGGAGGCTCGGGAGTTCGTGGGGTTTGGTTCGAGGGCCGGCGTCGGGGAAGGTGCGTGAGGACCTCTTACAGGGGACCGAGCCAGGAAGAGAGCTGGCACGTGGAGGGTGCGACTGAGGACGGCAGAGGCTGCGTAGAGCGCAGGGACCGGGGCTGAGCGGGGAGCGGGGATCCCGAGGGCCGCGACACCGCTACCGAAGAGGCGCAGCGCCCGCGCCTCTGAACAGCTGGGCGCTTTTCAGGCTTGGAAGAGACAGTTTTGGAAGTCGCTTAGCCAAAGTGGAGGGGACCTCTGCTAGAGGTCCCAGCTTTCCGGGCATGAGAAACCCGCTGTACTGGGAACTAGAGGATCCGGGGAACAGAAACCCTAAGCCTTTCCCTGTCAAGCAGCTCAGGAACGCGGGTTTTCGTGCACATGTGTAAAGGGTGTTTCAGATCAGGCCGAATGGGTAGCTCCGTTGAGTTCGTGTGACCTGCCTGTCTCCATAGCTTTAGGGGGTAGGTGAGGGTGATAGCTGATCACACACATGACTCACCTTGGCTTCCAGTAGGTGTGCTTGTTTGTGTTGGATCTCAGTGTATTTCCACTTGGGAAGAGCACTGTCTGAAAGCCCGAGTCTCTTTGCTGAATGCATGTGCCTGCCACGGATCTACGTGTGTATTTCTCCGTGAGGTTGTTGGTTCAGGGCATGACTGTTCTTCCTCTCGTTGTTTGTGCTCAGGGATCATTTGGAGGTGGTTCCAGCGTGTGGCCCCCAGGCTGCACTGGCCCTGGGCTGGGCGAGCCGGAAGGAAGCTGTTTATACCTGCCTCTTGCAGACAGCTATCTTTCTCAGGGAGTGTGGATTCTGTTCTTGCCTACAACAGTTTAAAGAACAGTCTGGTTAAAGGGAAGTTGAGATCTCCTGGATGGAGCTGGTGATGTATGTCGGGGTGGATTCCTGGCCCCCAGAAAGAGATTATTTTAAACTTTGAGATTTGTAGACTGCTTTTCAAGTTGGCCCCAAGGACAAAAAGGAATTGATGAATACTAAATGGAATGTCTTCCTTTAGGTCCAGCTCTCATTGGCACTACTCAGGCAATCAGGTGGGAGAATCCTTTATTTTCACAACTTGCTAGACCACTGACACTTTGCTGTGTGTGTGTGTGTGTGTGTGTGTGAGGGCAGAGGTGGGGGAGGGGTGTTCTTTGCATCACTCCAGACTGGGCAAGGCTGCCTGTGAGTTGGTACTTGACCGGTGAGAAGACACTTCTCTTTCCCCACCTCTTCCTTTGCTTTACTGTTTTCTCTCCATTTGGGGTAATGGTGGGAGTGCACACCAGCACAACTGACACCAGATCTTCCTTCATCCCCACCTGACGCTGTAGGCAGGATATTGAGCACATTTTGCAAGGAACAAGCTACTCTCACTGTTCCCCCATTCAATGGAGGATGTGGTTATTCTGGTGGGAGCCTCCCCACTCTCATCTGCTTAGACCAAGCGTGGTTCAAGACCTGCTCTGGGCAATATAGCGAGATCTAGTCTCAGAAAATAACTGGGCATGGTGGTGCGTGCCTGTAATCCCAGCTACCTGGGAAGCTGAGGCTGGGGAATCACTTGAGTCCGTGGTATCCTGGGCAACGTGAGTCTGCAGTTCCCCAGCAAGATAGTGAGACGAGAGAGAGAGACAGAGAGAGAATACATCTCTGGGTACAAATTCTGACAGTCACTCACTAACTTTAAGGTTCTCAGGCTCAGCTTCCTGGTGAGTAATATAGGAGAGGGGCTTATCAATGTCTATCCAATTTATTGTGAAAATTTGGTGTTTGCAAGAATCTGGCATAGTGTGTGATACATCCTGGAGACTCTGTAGCCAGTTTCTTAAGCTTCTTTCAGTACAGAACCTCTTCCCAGGGACCTCTCTGCACACCCTTTGATCAACTCTCTGCTCATTCATGCTTATTTTGCAAAGGTGAATCAAGCCCTTACTACACCCAGGCCCTGCATCAAGTTCTTCATGCTTAGGGAACCAGGATAGCTAGAGACCTTCGTGGAGGTGGGGCTAGGGCTTTGTCACAGGACTGCTAGCACTGGTGTTTAATTTCACTTTTGCTTTGACCCTAGGGTCATGTCTCTGGACAATTTAAATGTTAGCATCTGATTCCCTCATTCTAAAAGTGGGGAGACTGAGGCCCCAGAGGGATAGTAAGATCAACCAGTGAGTAGCAGAACTGGGACTAGTTTCACTTAGCATTCTGTCTCCTATTTGAGGATCCCAGTGCCAACCTCCCAAGCTGCCTTCATCTAACAGGCATGGAGCTGGGACAGTATGACCTGGGCCAGGTCTTCCTTCTAGTGACTCGGATAAAGTCATCAGGTGGTAGAGATACTCTCTGCCATTCCAGCAGAGTGCGCAGACCTGTATAATCTGAGGATGCCAGCTCAGGCAGTCTTTAAAATGCCTCTGTACTTGCTCTGCCAGGGAGAGGTGGGTCTCCTGTTTTTGCTATCTCCTGGGATACATCATGTCATAGCCTCCTTTGAATATTCTGACTAGACTTTTCTGAGTCTAGAGCTGGTGTAGGTCACCTGTAGCTCCTCCCTCCTTCCCCGTGGAAGTTCAGGACTCTGTTCACTAACTTTGCTCTTTTGGAGGTCAGTCCTGTGGCAGTGGGTGTGCAGGACTTGTGAGGGTGGCTTTACCTTGTCTGTCTTCTTTTGCCCCTCATGACTCTTTGTTGGCAGACTTGGGACAACAGCTCCCTTTAAAGCTCTGAAATTGGAGCTGAACAGCTGCTTTCCAGTCTTCCTTCCCCTGGAGGGGGGTAACAGGACTTCGGGGCCCAGGTGGAATTGGGGGCAGGGCTTTGTTACTGGGGTGCAGTCTCTGCTGTGTTGTAGTTCCAGCCTTGCCTAGACCCCTCTGAAATGACAGCTCTTCCCGGCTTTTGGCTTTTGTGATGACTATCTCCAGGTCCTTTACATATCCCGCGCCGCCCCCCGCCCCCCCCCTTGATGTGGCCTTGGAGCCTTCTGGGACTGGTGACTGGGTCTTTGGGAAAATTTTCACTGGAACTTAAGTCCCCAGATCCATGCCCACATCCTCTGCCTTTTATACTGGCAGGCTCCCTGACAACAGAGGGTAGGCGGCCCCCATGGGTGGGGACTCTGCTTCCTTTGACCCAAACTTCATGGGAACAATAGACTTCAGAGGAGTCACCAGGGGCAGGAAATGGGAGCTGTGCTAAGGCAGGGGTGACCCTCCTGGGGGGGATGGGATCGCATATCCGGCCTGAAGGAAGCCTGGGTGTTGGGGGCAGTGCAAAGGGCACTGGGGAGGGGCTGATGACACACAGGGTGGGCCTCTCCTCCAAGGGGGCTGTTGACTCAAGTGAAACCTGAGCTGCTTAGAGCCCTTTGTTTGGCTGACTTTCTGCTGTGTCTTGCTCGCTAAGGTGTTGTGGTCTATGCCAACCTCCTCCGCCAAACTCGATCTTGCCAAAACCAGGTCTTCCCCTCCTCTTCAGCCCCTGAGATGCCTATGTGAATCGTCCCGCCTAGGATAAAAGGCTCGTTTTGATTCTTTTTGGCTGACCTCCATTCTGGCATGGAGCCTTGAGTAATAGCTGACTGGGGAGGCGAGGAGCTCTGGGTGGGGAGTTCATAGGCCCGGGTCAGCTGGATAACACGGAGGTTTTTTTTTTAGCCACAGTCAGAGCAAGACAACCAGGACAGACAGGGAGTGATTCCTGCTGGAAGCAGGAGGTGGAATGTTCTGGGAGGCAGAGCTCTTATCTCGCCTTTATCTTTGTCCAGAGAACTGACTTTGTGAGGTGGCTGAGGTGAGCTTTGGTAGAAGAGGGTCAGGCCACTTTGAGTTGCTTTTGTGAGTTCAGGTTGCCAGATTCTTACTGATCAACTGGGTTTTGAAAGAAACACAGGATGGGTGATCCCAGAACCACCGTGGGTCCTGGAGGAGCGCTGATAAAAGAAGGGGTGGGTGGTAGAATAACAAATACCATCCTGAAACCTGGATGTACCTAGAAGAAATCATTCTAGCAGAAACGAGCCAGATAGAAAGGGACAGAAACCAATGGTTTCACTAATATATGGTCAACCAAATGAAACTGCACAAGGGGAGAATGGGGACCAGCTGGAGCGGGTGGGAAGGGGAGGTGGTGGGTGACCCCCAGGGACTGAAATGATGCGAAATGTATCTAAATAAAAAAATAAAAAAAAACAAAAACAAAAACAAATACCATCCTGATATGTTTCTTCAGTGCGCCAAGATTTCCAGGGGCTCCTGGAAATGGCAGGCTGGTAAACTTTTTATAGATCCCGTGCCAAATTCCGTAACAGATTTTAAGCAACCAATTTGTGGGAACTTCAAAAATGAAGTTGAGTAAC
>PVHY01033054.1:0-11425 GCA_004024945.1 Uropsilus gracilis
GATTCAGTGAGAGGAGTGGTAAGAACAGCTGTGATAAAAACTTGTTGGTGTGAATGAGTCAGTGAGGGAATGAATGAGGGAAGGAGCCTGTGAACCAATGAGTGAGTCCGCCCTCAGGAACGGGTGTAAACAGGTGAATGGACAAACACCCATCCTGCCCCAGTTCCCTTCTCCAGACCCCAAAGCCAATTCTGCCCTTTACCTCATCCTACGCAGGGTCCCCTGAATGAATCCGGGGTAGCCATCTCCTCAGGGCCCCCAGGCCCAGCTGCTGGGCCCCCCTCAAGGAAGGAGCAGGAGCTGAATTACGCCTCCCTCAGCTTCCACAAGGGGAAGCGCTGGAACCTTCTGGCCCAGGAGACCACCGAGTACTCAGAGGTCAAGATCCAACCATGAGCCGCCCATTCCTGCCCCCACTTCTCAAGGCCGAGGCTGGAAACCTTGAAGGCGTCTCTGAGGCCAGCAGGTCTGTTGTGATTCCTGCAGAGCTGTCGGCCTTGAGTGGAGGTTCAGGGAGAGGCTGAAGATGAGAGCTTCCCGGGGTCAAATCCAGGCCCAGACACTTCCTAAGATTCCCCAGTTACCCCCTCACCTCTCTGAACCTCAGCTTCCTTCTCTGTAAAATGGGGGCTGATGGCTACAAGGTGGGAAATGCTCCAGGTGTTGCTGACTCCATTGTCCCTCCAGTTACCTCAGGACTGAGGGGCTGTCAGCTCTCGCCTCCCACCTACTGCTTTTAGTCTTGATTATTTTAAGTTCATGAACTATTTTAAAATGTGAGTCCATTTCTAAATGTAACTCTCTGGTGGGAGAAAATACTTCCTATCCATGTAAACAATTGTAAATAAAAGTCCCTGTGGCTGAGACCACTCCACTGTGTGAGTTAACAAAAGCAGCCACAAGAATGTTCAGCTCTTGAGGCCCTCACTGAGTGAGGTGAGTCCATCCCGGACAAGCCAGCACTGCCTGGACCCGCTCCAGGAGGGGCCTGAGGGATCAGCCTCAGACACAGAGACCAGAGAGGACTCAGTAGGGGACAGGAAGCTGCTGGTTGGGAGGGAGAGATTTCCAGCTTTGCAAAATGAAACCTTCCAGAATCTGATGGCGACACGGCCTCCACTTACCCCTCTGACCTCACACTTGACAGTGGCTGAGCTGGTAAATTTTTTTTTTAACCTTGAATATCATTCATATCAGCCTCCCCTCCCTCAGCAATGCTACATGCTTCATGACTGAACCTCAAAAGCATGCTAAAGGAAGGATGATGGAGGATGATGGGCCCCGAGTTTACATGTGCTGATCCCATTTAAATGAGATATCCAAAATAAATAAATCCACAGTGTTAGGGAGAAATTAGGGGCTGTCAAAGGGTGTGGGGGAGAGAAATGGGGAGTGACTAATGAGTATAGATTTTCTTTTTGGGGTGCCAAAAACATTTTGGAGCTAGGCAGGGGAGGTGGTTGTGCAACATTGCCGATGGATTATCTGCCCCTAATAGCTCACTTTAAAGGCTTCATTCTGTGTTATGTGACTCATTTTGTATACAGTTTAGTTTGTCTTTATGTGACTGAAAAACTAGGCATCATTGAAGCTCTTAAAGTCGTGGCCCAGGATTCAAACACTCCCACTGCTCCCGCTTGCCTGTTGCTACACGGGACACTCCTTAGCTACTTCAGCAATTTTGAGGATTCCCAGTGCCGGTGCCGGGTGAAGCCACAGGAAGTCAGCTCTGGCCGGCCAAGCCTAGGGCCTGTTGCAGCCCCCCACCCCAGCCATCATTTGACTCGAGATGACTTCAGGTTTCCAGGTGCAGACTTGCAGTAGCATTGTCTCGCTTGCACCAATGCCAAGTGGGTGTCCCTGTGGTCACGGGGGAAGATTACAGGGGTGGGTGTGTTAGCAAAGGAGAAGTGTGGAGGCATTTTGAGTTTTCATGACCAGAACTTTGTCTTACTTTCCCCTCTCTCGCGCCACTCTGAGGAGTCACCCCCAGTTCAGACTCCGCTCCTGACCAATGAAGCAGCCTCCCCCAGGCTGCAGGCTCCCTTCACCCAGCCTCAACTCAGTGTTGGCAGCACAGGGAGAGCTTTGCAAGCCTCACCTTCAACCCACTAAGTGTCTTTGCCTGCCCCTCCCCTGCAGCTGCTCTGTGAATTCCAGAGGGCGTTATTCCAGAATGTTCAACATCTCCCCATCCTCTACCTTACTCCCTTTTCTGGTCACCACCTGCCTGTCACATGCCTCAGCCACATTCCAGCCACTCCCCAAGGTCTCATACTTCTTTATGCCTCTTCCACACACATGGTTCCATCTCTCTGCAATATTGTCCTCTCCATTCACTGTGGAGACTTTTCCTTAGAGACTGAACTCAAGTGTCACCTGCTGAGACCCGCTGCTTTCCCTGCCTTACCCGGTGCCCCTCCCACGGGATGGACAGGAGCATGATCCTTAACCCCCAAGACACTGGTGATGGAGCAGCTAGAGCTAAGTGCTTCTTCCTGGTGGGGGTGAAGATGCGAGCAGCTTCCCCTGCCCAGTTGGTAATCAAAAATGCCCTTGCCCTCACTGCAGAAGACCCCAGAGTGAGAAGTACTCTGGTTCTTCGCTTCAAAGTTACCCAAACACCGTTACTTCACTAGAAACTACCTGTTCAACACAGTAACTGCATTTAATTCCCGAGTATCATTTTCAAAAAGGAGCCTTGGGTCCCAGTTTTCGCCTCATTTCTTTGTTTCCCCAACTTTTACTTCAAGCCAGCAGCAAAAGGAGGAAGGTGTCCAGTGTCCAAGTGCGGTCTGCACAGGGCCTGTGGGTCTGCACAAACCTACACGCTGTGCAGCAAGTCACAGCCACTAACCAGATAATATGCCAGAAGACACTGAACCACAAGTTCCTTCCATATCAGGTGACTGCAAGAGGCTTCAACACCCCCCGTCATGGCTCATGGGGAGAGGTGGGCTCATGACCAGAACCACCAAGATATGCACTAAGACTTTGACCAAATGGGCTGATAAGAGATGTCTTCTGACTGGACTGGAACTGTTAGGTTCCAGTTAGTATCTGATGACTGAGACAGATTTCTGGTCAGCAGACTCACCCCCCTGAAGCTAAGGAACCCAATCACATGTTTGCCTGACATTACATGTTCACACTGGATTCTCTCTTCCCACTATGTTACTGTACACCCAACCACCACCAATACCTCATGATGCTATGTATGGAAATGCCCTCAATAAAACAGAACCTGGACTTCTTGAATTTCTGTTACCCACCAGCTATCTGTTTCCACGACTCTTCCCTTTCTCTTTAACAGTGTGGTTGTCACACCCCCACACAACAATGCAGCTTCAAAGGAGCTAAATTCATCCGGTCGCAGATGGGGAAGAGAGAAATATGTAGCTTCATAAAGCATAGTGGGTGAGATGCCCACAGGATGGGCATAGGCAATTAAGCAGATTATTAGAGCTCATTGTCTGGGAGCTGAAGCACCAGATCCTGTGCCCTCCATTCCGGGGACAGGTAGGGAGCTAGGCTGGGCTTTCCAGAGGAAGCTCCCACGGAGGTGCACCTAGGGGAGAAAGCAGGAGGTGAACAAGCAAAGAGAAGCCTCCCAGGCTGAGGTGACATCAGGCACAAAGCAAGCAGCTGGCAGAAGGCCTGGTGCTACCTCGGTGTTCACAGCTGGAGCCTGGGACAAAGGAGGCAAGCTGAGGTCACACCACTGGGAACTCAGGCTGCTCTTCCAGGGCCCAGTGACCAAGATGGAGGTCTTGATTCTTCAGGCTGTCACGTCAAAAATCAATTTAGATTTACATGAAGAGAGACTTGGCTCAAAGAACAATGGCAACGAGGGGACGAGTGTGGATGGCCATCGGCGGGGTGGGGTGGGGGGTAGGACCCCTCTTTGCCACAAAACCAATCTTAATTCATTTGAAAAGATGGAAACTTCTTAGATGAAGCATCTCTCGGTCACAATAGAATGAAGCTAGAAATCTCTACAGAAGGGAAACGAGAATCTGGCAAGGAGGTAAAATGAAAGGACATGCTCTTTAACAGCGGATGGGTCCAAGAGGAAACCACACAGGAAGTCAGGACACACCTAGGAGCTGCATGAAAGCAGTGCCCAGGGGGAATCTGTTGCTGGGAAAAGAAAAAAAGAATAAAATATTAAAGAACAACAAGAAGAAAATAAAGCAAAGGTCACAGGAGGAAGGGAATAATGAAGAATAAAATAGACATGAAAGACAATAGAAAAACAAAAGAGAAATACAAAAGTGCGCTTATCCACTACCTCATCCTGCCTTGCCCTCGCAAAAAGGGAAGAGGAACATGAGCTAAGCTCCCAATTGGCTCACATAGCTGCTCAAAGTGGTGCGTGCAACCACTGATTGGCTGTGTAACCCAGGGTTGTTACTGATTGGCTAGTAATATGCCAGGGTAGCCGCTGATTGGCTGTAGTTTAGGGTGACTGTTGATTGGCTTCCGGGTTATACACGTCTGGTGAGGCCTGCTGGGCATCCTAAGGAGATTCTCACCCGCCGCCATTGCGCTGCCTACCCAGAGCCACTGACTGAGGCTGCCTGATCTGTCGGCTTTCTTGGCAGTCGCTGGGGGTAAGCTTGGGCCGGAGCCACCTAAACCAGGCTTCTGTCACAGTCGCTTTCTCTGTCAGTCAGGTGGTCTGTCAGCGTGGCCTTGGGTGACTAGACGATGGAGGCGCCTCTCCCACCTGAGGACTGGGGACCCCCTGGTCGAACAAGGCGGCCCTGGGTTAGTCAGATGGCCCGGCCTCCTGAGAAATGGCCCCCGCCCCATTAGTCAGCTCACCGGGAGCTCTGCCCTGCTTAACCTGAGGGGCAAGGGGGGTTCACCCGCTTCCAACTAAGGCCCCCAAGAGGTCTGTGCCCTCCCACATCAGCGTTTCCTGTTCATGATTTCGCCATTTAATTAGATAATCCCTTCAAGTCATTCATTAGGGCCCCTCTGGGTCAGCCTCTTAAATGAATTCCCTAAAAGGGCTCATCAGCCCCACAGTCAGCTCAGGCTTGTGAGTTTAACTGTCAGGCCTCAGTTTCCCCAGACCATCAGCTTCCCAATCAGCTAAACGGGTTAGTCATCCAAAGGTCAGTCCTTCTCTTGCAGCCTGGAGGGCCCTTCGCACCGCTGACGCTCTGCTGGGTATGCAGCTGGCTGAGGACATGGAATAGTCTGGAACCCTTGGAACATACAACCAAGTTAAACTGAGAAAGTGAGGGGGAAGAGAAATAAACATTTAGAATGGGCAAATAAATAGTCACCTAAAGTAGCTTTGATAGCAGGTCAAAATGGGGCAGAAGCTTCCAACCAACAAGCCAAAGGAGAAAACCGGCACTTTTGAAATGCTGATTCTGCTGCCCAGATTGTTTCAGATTTTTACCACCTGCCCATAGTTTTTGCCAGTCAAATGCAATATAAACAACAGGGTTTCATTTACAAGGACAACTAACAAGGAAAACAAAAATTCCTTAAAGCCACAAGTGGCCTGTTATCTTACCCCAGTCACTATTCTCAGTCCCAAACGTCCCAAAGACACAAGTCCAAGATGGTGCCCCTTTGCCCCTCCAAACATGAGAGAGGCACTTTGTTTTCCAGTCTTCTTTTATGTCTTCTCTCAGCTGCTTCTCTCTCCAGAGTTCCAAGCTGCTCAGCTTCTCCAAGGTTCTTCAAACTTTTTCTCTTTACCAAGCCCGCCTTCGGCAGAATCTGACCACATCCACCAGATCTGCCCTCCACAGCCCCTGGTCACTCTTGACCTTCCATTCTGGCATTCAACTCCACACCAGCATTCAACTGGCCACCCTCCCACCATGGCTCCTCACCACCACCAGCTCACTCTTCCAAGGAGTTTGTGCCATCCTGGCCACTTGGGCTTATCTTTACCAGTCCCCCATTCACAAATCCCTCCCTCATCTCTCTTTGGCTCCTCTTTATATCTATTTTTCTTGCTCCTCCCCCTCCTGAAAACCAGAGGCCCAGTTTCCCTTCACACACCTTCCTGGTGATTCAGTTTCTCTTCCGCACTCAGGCCTTGAAACAATAACCCTGGCATGCTGGTTTCCCATATTCACCAGGGCTGCTGCTGATTTACAACAAAGTAAAAGAAGCAAGTTCTCTTATCCAGTTTAGATCATTCTTAGCCTCTGTGTTTTTCAGAGACAGTTAATGACAATGCCTACATTTTATGAACAAATAACACTGCCCATGTTGGGGATCTCGGTTTCAGTTTGTTGGTGATCTAAGACCAGGGAGTGGGTGTGGCACTTAAGAGTGATGGTGGGTGATTGTTAGTGAACATTGGGTTTGTCTAGGGGTGAGGAAAATATGTTGGACTTAGATAATGAGGTTGGTTGCATGCCTTTGTGAGTAAACTAAAAATTGAGTCCTACACTTTAAAAGGGTGGATATTCTGGAATGGCATCTATATTTCCAGTTTAAAGATTAACTACCAGCAGAGCCACAGCTAAAACTGAATTCCTGGTTCTAAACTGCTCCTCACCAGTGACATTTATTGGACACTTATGATGCCCTAGGCTCGGTGCTGGGGATGCTGGGAAGCCAGATGGTTCAAAGGCAGGATGATTTGCTCATGGGGTTCACAGAAGTGGGGGAGACAGGAGAACTGATAGTTACTCCCCCACCCCTGTGCTCTGGCCTGAGCCACGGTGTCTTTCCCACAGGCCCCTGCGCATCTGCACTCACCCCAGATGGTCCAGGGCAGTCAGAGTGAACTGGAAACCACGCTGCTCCGTCCTTGGCCCCATCTTTTGAAGCTCCCCAGGGGCGCCCCAGTAAGCTCCGGGAGCCTCCTGGTCAGGACTGTGCTGGCTGGGAGAGCTCCGTGTCAGCACCACGGACAGCGACGGCACCACTCTGCGCCCCAGACCTGGGCAGAGGTGGAGGTCCTGAAGGGAGAAGGGGCTTCCTGTGTTTCCCAAGCTCCTTCCAGCCTCCACACCAGGGAGGCCCAGCACCGGCACAGCGGGACCAGCACCGGCACAGCGGGACCAGCCAGTCACCTACCGGTGCACATCCACTGAGTGCACTGGTGCAGCCTGAGGTGGGCGTGTTGCCCAATGGCCAATGAGGCAAGAACCTAAGCGAGGCATTCACAAGCCCCGTGCCCAATGGCAAGGACAGACCTGCCCAAGAGCATGTGAGTGATCTGTGAACCCTCAGTCCATTCAGCCTCCCTGGCCCTTCTCAGGCACAGGGATTGGCTCTGCCTGCTGCACCTCTTGATTACACTGGGAGACCATGTCTCTCTTGTAGACTGAAGTCCCCCAGGAAGGAAACACCCAGCTGATGGGGTGATGAGGAAGATGTTAAATCCATTGCAGGTTCATCATGAAGGTGTGTGATGCCAGCACCTCACTCCTAAACCAGCCACACCTCCCCCAGGCTGGCCCCCAGGATTGCTCTCTCTGCAGGGTCAACACTCAGCCACCCCTGCTTCCTCAGTCCACTTCCCTGCTAGAACTGCAGGTGACACCCCACCTTTGCCTCAGAGTATGATCATCACCTGCTTGCTCACCTCCCTCCTGCTCCCTGACCCCACAAACTCTCAGTCACATTCATCCCAATGCCCATCTCCTGCCCTCAGATCCTGGCTTCATCCCGAGCCTCCTCTCTCCCTGGTCTCTGAAGCCTCCTCCCCTGCGGCCTCCATATCTGTCTCCACAGACTGCAGAGTTTCCAGAGGCCCCAGCGTCCAGCCCTGCACAGGCTCTGCAGACTGACCCGCCGCGGCCACCAGAGTGGGCTGATGACCTGGCCGGATCTCCTGCCTCCTGCCCCAGCGTGTTCCACTCCAGCCAGGCCAGCACCTCTGGGACCCTGAGCCTCGCGTGTGCTGTTCCTTCTCCCAAATGCCTGTCCCTCCGCGTCCTGCCCCTCCATGTCCCGAGCATCCTGGGGCTCAGCCAGGCTCACCCTGAGGCCAGACCCCAGCCAACATCAGACCCCCCCCATCCCTTAGAGTGGACCCCCAGCTGCTCCACCCTGGCTCCGACTGTCGCCCCAGCACCAGGAGCAATGAACGGGCCTGGCCAAGCCCCGTAGCTCCCCTCTCAGCCAGTAAAGTCTCATTCCCGGTTCTGGAAGCCCAGAGCTGCAGCCGTTGTGGGCCAAGCCCTGACGTATCTGGGGTCTCTGCGTTTAGTTGAACCTCTCCGAGGGCTCTCTCTCGACAGTGAACCCCGACTCTCCCGTACCTCCTCCCTCCCAGAGCCTGTGGCCTCTCCAGCCCTTGGGGAGACCTCCAGACTTGGGGTCTGACCTCCTTCCAGGCTGAGAGCAGCCCTGCGTCGATCCCACTGCCTCCAGCAGGGGGAGCTGTGCGCAGGCGCGCGCTGGGAGCTCCCCATGCATTTTTTGGGTGAGCTCAGGCTGGGGCCCCTGATCTTATCCATATCAGGGACATCCTCGCACTGCGTGAATGACATCGGTGTCACCGCAGGGACTGTTGCCGAGGCCCGGGCCACAGGTTCTTCCAGCCCAGAGGGTGGGGAAGAGGGTCTGTGTTCCCCTTGGGAGACAAGGGGCGGGGCCCACAGAGAGGCGGGGCCCTGCAGCAGGAGGGAGGGGGCCCTGTACCCGCAGCGTTGGGGGTCAGGACACAAGGTGAAGGTGGAAACACTGAGAACAGAGCGGGTTGGCTTGTTTTGACCTGGGTGGCCCAGGGGACCAAGGCTTCCCTTCCCATCGCTTCCGGCCTACCCGCACCCCACCTCCAGGCCTGGACCCATGACTGACTGCTGGGCTTTTCCAATTCCAAACCGGAATTGCCGCTCTTACAGTGTCTCACATGAATTCTGGCAGAATCCTCCCCCCCCCCACAAGGTCTGGGGAAAACCCCCCAGAAATGTGGGGTCTGTTTTCCTTCGAGAGTGTTTTTTTAAAAAAAATTATTTATTTATTTTCGAGTTTCCATACAACCTTGTTCATATTTGCATCGCTACCGCTCCCCTTAGGTACGATCCACTGTAATGCTGTGCCCAGGAACCCCCCCTTCTCCGCACCCCCCCTCCCCTCCCCCTTTCCCCCTCCGGTCATTCCAACTCCTCACTGCACGTCATCTGCCGATGCCTGGCCCACTGGTCTCGTCCTTCTCTTTCTTGGCGCCATGTCCTCTTCCTGGGTGGGGCCTGTGCTCCTGGGACAGCTGACTAGGCTGCTCGGGTCCCAGGGGTGACAGGCGGGCAGCCAGGCCGAGTGCGTCCAGAACCTTCCTTCACGAGGTTTTTGTTTCTCTATATTTTTTCCGAGCAGGGCGCACGGGCTATGTACCAGGCGGGAAGGGCGGTGGCCGAGCTGGGTGTATGGACAATGTAGGTGGGACCTGGTGGGTCCGAGGAGATGGCAGGGGGCGCCCATGGGATCCATCCGCTCACACCTCTTGGAAGATGCCCGGGCTGGAGTGGACCCGAGAGAGAACAGAGGGTAGCTTCGTGGCGACATGGCGCTGAGATGTGTGTCCCTGCGCGCTCCCTGGTGTCCCTGGGCGGCGGCAGCGCCTCCACTGGTGGGGTGACCGCAGCCTGGGGGCTCCCGGGGTCCAGCTCCTGGAAACTCAGTCAGTCTTTCTCACCAGAGCCGGGCGAGCAGCTAGGAGTGGCTGGGGGGTCACTGGGCCTCGTGAACACCCCAAACCGGAACTGTGGAGATGTTTCCGGGGGACTGGACACGGGGAGATGGGAGCCAGGGAGGCCCCAGGGGGGCTGGGTCCCGGCTCCCCCCCCAGCCACAGCCTCCTGCCGTCCTCATCACCTCTGCCCGTGGCTTCTTCTCCGAGGCAGTGTGGCCGGAGCCGGCAGACTGTCTGCCTCAGCAGAAGGCAGGCCCTGGGTGGGGCTGGGGGCCCTGCAGACCCTATGAGCAGATGAGACTGGCGGAGGCCGCCAGGGGCTGTCTCTGGCCTGGGTCCTTGTCCACAGCATGGACGGGAGGGACAGGGGCACCTGTCAGGGCGAGGTGGAGCCCGGCTGCCAGCAGGTGAAGAAGCGCCCACAAAGCAAAGCGAAAGTAGCCCTGGCCGAGTGGCGCTGGCACTGCAGGGCTGGCCAGTAACGGGTCTGGTCTCGGGGAGCAGAGAGTTCACAGGAAGGGGTTCAGGGGGCTGGTCACGTGAGTGAGACAGGGTGGAGGCTGGGGGGAAGGCCTCCCTGGAGAAGTTTCCGCTTTCTGTCCATGGCTGGCACACGGGGACCAAGGGAGATGTTGGGGCCCCCAGCTGTGGGCCTGGGCACTCTCAGCCTTGAGCCTGGGTGTCTCCTCTGTAGGTGACTGTTTTCTATGCAGGTCTGATGGGACCCCGCCTTCAAGCTTCTAGAAGAGTTGGGGTCCTGCAAGGCCTGCCTGGACAACCTCCTCCCAGATGAAGCCACAGCATCTGAGGGTCTGTGGCCTGAGACCCCAGGGACCTTCTCAGGCACAGATTTTAGGCTGCCAGCTCCCTCTCCTCCTACCGCCCCTGACTCTCTTGAGGGCACAGGTGCTCCCTGAAACCGGGGGGCCATTCATCATTACACCTTCTTGCACCCAGGACAACATCCTAGGTTTTATGTCCCCGGCTGTTTAGGACCCACTGGGACACCCCTCAGTGCCCGCTTCCTGCTGGAGGTATTGGGGTGGGGACAGGCCAGACCAGGGGCGGGAGGCTATGGGTCTGGACCCATCAGGAAATCAGAAGTGGGGCTCCACTAAGCCTCTCAGCTCCGCAGCCCCTTAGACACAAGTTCCTCTCTGGCCTCTGATCCCCCTCGGGGCTTCCGCTGGGGCTTCCTCCCCGCCTGGTACCAGAGCCAGACTCTGCCAGAGATGCTGCTGCCACCTCTGCTGCTGCTGGCCCTGCTGTGGGCAGGTGAGTGGGGGAGGGGAGAGAGACCATCAAAGTGGTGGCCACCTCGACCCCCCAAGCACCGTGCTACCACCACAAAGTCCCCGGCTCAGGATCTGAAATACTCGATTCGCCTGGAGCCGCGGGTGACGGTGCAGGAGGGCCAGTGCGTCCTCGTGCCCTGTGAAGTCACCTACCCCTTCGGTGGATACGGGGAGTCGAGCCCAGCTCATGGCTACTGGTACAAGAAAAGCGGAGTGTCTCGGCACGAAGATATCCTGGTGGCCACAAACGACCCAGCTCGGCAGGTGCAGAAGGAGACCCAGGGCCGGTTCCACCTCGTCGGAGACCCCCGGACCCACAGCTGCTCCCTCGACATCAGAGACGCTCGGAGAGAGGACGCAGGGACCTACGCCTTCAGGCTGCAGAGAGGGGTTTATGTGAAATATAATGACATGGATTACCCACTCAATGTCACTGTGACCGGTAAGGGTCGGGCTGGAGGAGAGACCGGAGTAGAAGCAACATGGGCTATTTGAGAGGTCCCCTCCC
>PVHY01033055.1:0-11415 GCA_004024945.1 Uropsilus gracilis
AGATAGATAGATAGATAGATAGATAGATAGATAGATAGATAGATAGATAGATAGATAGATAGATAGATATTGGATTTCAATTTTTTTCTAGATGGGTATTGATGGGATCTTAAAAGAGATACATAATAGAAGTGAGAATTTGAATAAATTGTGAAGAACTAAAAATATTTTCTGATCAATCTAATATAGGATGAGAAAAAGACAAATCGACTGACAGACTAGAAAGATAGAAAGATTCCAGGGCTTTGCCTGAGCAATTCGAAGACTGGAATTGCCTTTCACAGAAGAAAGACAGAGGGAAAAGAAATCTTAAATGGAAATCAGCAGCAGATTTTGCACCTGAGAAAGCTGAGCCACCTGGCAGACAGAAGCACAAGGGCAGAGAGGTAGATATACACACAGCAGGAGTCCAGGGACATTTCTAAACAGTGAGTGACACCTCGGTCACCCGTCAGCATTGCAGATGGGATTAGAAGCCTTGAAAGCCTATCAGGGCTGCAGAGGAGCTTATGGTGAGGAGAGAGTGAAGATGGCAGCTGACAAAAACCCTGAGACACTTTTCTGAGGGAGGACTCAGGCAGCCAGGGAGGTCTAGAGGGAAGATTGGGGTCGCAGGGGGAACCGTGAGCAGGAGGAATCCGGAGAAAGAGAAAGCGGATGTTTCTCTGGCAGAGGCTGTCAACAAGTGTGGAAAGTCAATGTGCCTCCGCTAATGGCCAAAGCGATCGTTTGCTGGATGGCTAATTAGCACAGCAAATTAGCATAACGAATCAAGAGCGCCTTCTGTCACGATCCCTTGGATTGTTATTTGACTTTTTATGTGTTTATGAGTTATTTTCTTGACCAGATCATGAACTCTTGTAGGGCAGGACGATGACAGGAATTTCCTTGCTTCTCCCGCAGAGCTGGGGAGAGGGCATTGCAAGCCACAGGCACTTGACAAACGTTTAATCTTCCAATTTGCATATTCAACTAAAATAGCACATGCTTCATGAAATATGGCCCCATTTATCTGCCTGGTAGTATTCTGCCCCTTCTCTGAACGGCGACTGCATTTATTGTCTACACGTATCAACTATTTCTTTAGACGGCAAGTGATCTTTTCATAGCTGAGTCTTGTCATCTCTAAGAGTTTTTTTTTTTAATGGCAGGGAATGGGGTTCACATGTCTTTACAGACTCCAAGTAGCGTAAAATTAATTAATTAACTCATGTAACTATGTACCTTGTATGTAGCAAGGACTTGACTAAAATAAAAAACTTGAGAATGAAAAGACAAATCACAAGATGGGAGAAAACATTTGCAAAGGAGACATCTGATATCCTTTGGGGGGTCATGAAATATGGTGGTGGGAGAAATGTGGAGATACAACAATGTGAAAACAAAAAGGACATAGCTGATAAATGACTATTAACCAACTAGACAACGAACTCTTAGAACTCAATAATAATCAACTCTATTAACAAACAGACCAAAGAACTGAACAGGCACCTCACCAAAGATGTCCAGATGGCACACGAGCCTATGAAGAGATGCTCCAAATTAGATATCACAGGGAAATGCAAACTAAAACAATACTGACATACCATCCACAGACTAGAATGGCCGGACTCCAGAAGACTGACAACACTAAATGCTAACGAGGGTGTGAAGCAACGGGAACGCTCATTGCGGTAGGAACAGCTACTTTGGGAGACAGTTTGACAGCTTCTTATAAAACCAAACATATTCCAACCCATGATCAAGTAACCATGCCCCTTGGTTTTACTTAAATGAATGACAACTACATCCACACAAAAGCCTGTGCCCACGTGTCCGTAGCACATTTTGTAATTGCCAGAATTTGGAAGGAACCGTCATGTCCTTCAGCAGGTGAGTGGATAAACTGGTAGTCCAGACAAAGGAAAAATAATTCTGCACTGACAGGAAGGAGCTGTCAAATCATGAAGAAACATGGAGGAAACTGAAAAGCATATTGCACAAAAGAAGCCAATCTCAGAAGATGATCAACTTTAGGATTCCAACAAAGTGACATTCTGGAAAAGGTAAAAGGATCAAAACGATTAAAAATGCAGTGGTTGCCAGGGTTGGAGTAGCGGGTGGAAGGGATGAATCGGTGAAGCACACTGGGTTTTAAGTTAGTGAAAATACGTGATCCCAGAATGATATTCATGTCACAACACATTCCTCAAAACACATGGAAAGTACATCAAGAGTGAGCTTTAATTTAAAGAATGGATTTAGGGTGATGATGTGTGAATGCTGGGTCATCGATTCTACCAAATGTCACCGTCTAGTGGGAAATATGGGTCATAGGGGAAAGTAGGGCATGAGAAATCTCTGTCCCTTCTGTCTCAACTTTGCTATGAATCAAAAACTGCCCTAAAACAATGGTCTTATAAAAAGAAAAAGTAACTGGATAATAGAAAAAAGCATAAGGGAAAAATTGCAATGCCTATTAAGCAAAAATGAGTATTATTTTGGCAAACAGTAGTCTTTTAGTGAAGGTGACAGCTAGAGAAGACAATTTTGACAAAAGTCCTTTTTCACAATGTCTAGGAGATCCAGCAATAGATATTTGTCACCTATTGTTTTCTCCATTTGTTTAGCTGGCAAAGCTTTAGCAATTGCTTCCGGAAGTCTAATTCTGTCTATCATGTATCTATAAATGAAAATTGGGTATATTTTGATAATTATGAGATAAAATACTTTTGTCTTGGTTCTTTTATCCAGAATTAGAGGGAACTCTCATAATGGCAATTCTGTCTTTTGCCCAGTGAGAGAAGCAAAACTTCATTACCATTCTTCGTCTTCATTCCTCCTGGGGAGAAGTGAGAGGCTAAAATCGGAGCTGGGGAGGGGGTGGAAAGGGGCTTCACACAAACAGAAGGGATCTCAGTGTGGACCACCAAGAAGCAGAGCTCAATATGTGCGGCCGTGGGCCTGGTGTGGTTGCTCTGGAGGGCCGCCACCAGGAGCCAGCCAGCCTGGACGGAACCCAGCCTGAGGGGCCATGACAGGCACCCAGGAGGCCCCATCTAAAGCCTGGGAGGAGTGGGTGGAAATGGAAGCCAAGAGATTCCCAGAATATGCTGGCCCCTCTGTCAGGACAGCCAATGACTCCAGGACCCCTCACCAGTGAGAGGCTGGACCGGCACCCACAACTCCAAACCAATGAAAACACTGACAGTCATTTAAAGTGGTGAACTCCAAGAAGAGAGAAACATCGCTCCCCTGATGAACGTACTACAGCTAAGCTGTTCGGACACCGCCTGGTTCAGGGCCATCTCTCCTCATGTGCTGTCCTTCAGGGCGTGACCATATCTGGACTTTCTCATTGGGGGGCCGGGTTACTCTGCCGGGGGACCGGTATGTCCTCCACCTGAGCGTCCCTCGCTGGGCTGATGAGGAGAAGGGGCCAGCAGCACTCCAAGGTCATGGTCCCTTCCCGCCTGAGTGACTAGAAAAGGGTGAGGTTGGGCCTGTCCTGAGGGCAAGGTCAGAGGACGAGCCACAAATGGGTCATGTGTGTTTTCAAGGCCAGCCGGCGAGGCCACCCTAAAACCACCCCGAGCCCGCTCTCAGATGAGAGATAGAGGGTGCCAGTGTCGGGGTGGCTGCTGTGCTCTCAGACAGCGGCACACGTGTTTTCCGCACATCCCACTTCCTCAACGAATATATATAATACGTACTCTGTTACTATATACAACCAGTTATTATATGACTATGTTACTATATTTATTATAATTAGTACATATAAATTAAATATCTATTAAAATAGTAAACATTCACCTAAAGCTCTACTACTTAGAACTATACACTAGAAATATTTTGATTTATCATATGAGCATATGCAAACATACTGAAATATTTTATGAAATTGGAATCATGGGGGAAGGGGAAGTATATATTATATATAAATATACATATCATATTATGCATATGTTATATATCTAATGTACATAATGGTACAAGTCCAATTTCTTGTCTTTGGGGGGATTCACCCCATTATTTTTTAAACATATTTTAACACTTTTAAACAAATATATTTTAACATGTCTTATTATTCATATGTATACTTATATATCATATATTTTATTATAATATATTAGACACAATAATGTATCCGTATGTATAGTTATTTGTAATATACTTTAATATGTACTAATATATATGATCAATATATAATACATATTTTTAATTTAAAGAACCACTTGGGACTTGGGGTTACCTACAGGCCTCCCCCAGTTCCGAAAGGCGGCCCAGCCACTTTGCGTTGACGACAGAGGCCACTTCCCTTACACGCGCGTTTATGACAGCGTCGTGGGTTTGCAGCAGCGCCTGGGCAGTGAGGGTGGTGCCCATAGCGGGCGGGCACCATAGCATGGCGGCACCCTCTGACCTGCCTCGCGCGGCTGCGGCATTAGGGCTCACATGCTCCAAGGTAGGTGAGGGGACCCTGAAAAGCACTCCGTGGGAAGAGGTGGCCTCAGCCTGTTCCCGGCCTTCCTTTGGTCAGGCATGGCCTCGGCTCAGGGTGGCCGGGCCCGGCCTGCCCATGTGATGCCCACAGTGCGGGTCCAGTTTCTCGTCTTTTGGGATAGAGTCATCCCTCTCTTTTTACTTTTGAGACCAGGTCTCGCAGTGTTGCCCGGGGTGGTCTGGAGCCCGCGGACTCAAGCGACCATGGGCCTCAGCCTCCCAGCGCTGGGATTACAGGTGCCCGCCACCACTCCTGTCACTCACTTTATGTTCTAAATGAATATATTTCAGCATGCATTTATAGTTTAACTGGGGCAATACTGGGGTACCCCCGTCATGTGTCACCACCATCGTGCACCCACCCACCCACCCACCATCCACCCCCAGAGTCCATTGTGCTTCCCGCCTGCTTTCTTCGTGCCCTCCCAACGAGATTCCAGTTTCTATAAGATACTGCAGTGTGTCTCTGTAGGCCCACACAATAAACCAAAATATGTCTAGTATATCCTTCTAAGGAGTAGAGCTTTAGGGATTTGCGACCTTACATCTTTAATTGTTGCCCCTGTGAGTTACCCGGATTGTAACAAAGTTCCAGTGGCACTGGTGTGAATATGAAATTTTATTGCTGTGTTTTTAAGAAAACACAAAGTTCCCACTATGTGTAGTTAGACCAAATCTGAGCAAGTCAAATTATAAACCTATTACTGAGTTACATGAATAGTGTATCAAACTTGCATTCAGACTTGATGAGATGGAAAAACACAGGGAACACTCTTGGAAGGGTAAACGGAAGCTCCTTTCCTCTCTGGGAAACGAGATTGGGCAACTAGAAGATGCTATGGTCCCCTTGAAATCTTAAGTACTTTATACTCTGTGGATTTTAGAAATCAAAAATAAACTTCAAAAAATTCAAAACTTCCTGTAGGTACTTTTTTCCTGGTCACACCTTAGCCCTTTTTTGCACATAAACCCCTTTCCTATTGTTAGTTTAGTTTGATTTATCTTGACTTGCTGCCAAAACAGCCCTATTGCTCTGTTTGGACAGTAAATAGCTGGAACCCGTTTTCCCACTAAGTGTTTCAACACTGAATGTTGTGTGTAACTTTGACCTGCTTTACAGAACCTCTCGTGGTGCTGCTATTGCAGCAGAGTGGCTGATTCTGACCCAGCTCTTGACTAGGTGAAGCTTTGTTCAAGGAACAGCCACAATCGTCACAGAACAGTGGTCCGTCAAGGGCTAGGTCTAGACGTTCGTTGATACCTGCTTGCCAGTTCACTCAGATCAGGCCAGTGTTTTTCTCATTTTTCTTCTCCCCCACCCCCAGCTTCACTTTCATAAATGATTTGTTTCTTCTAGGACTGAGAAGACTTGACTTGGATGCGCAGAGATAAGCTACGGAGGCAACACGATGGAGCAAGGAACATCGCCAGCACAAGAGAAAAGATGCAGAAAAGACGTCTCACATGGGCCTATGAAAGTCTTTGACTTCCTCGGGTCATCGCCAAAAGTAGCCTGTCCACCTGAACTCTTTCCTTCTCTTGCCCCAGGTTTAGCTAAGCATAGCTTGCAGATGGTTACATGAGACCATAGATATGAATCTCTAAATTGTGACAAGAGCTGATAATAGGTGGCATATGTGCAAAAACTAGTATCTAAATAATCTGGATGGACGTGAAGACCTAAAAGAGTTAATAAATATTGAAAAGTTGGCACAGTTAATGAACTAGCGGCTGGTGCTAACTACCTCAACACTCATGTCAGCGCTTACCAGTCATGAGTTTCTGAGCATTTGTTTACTTAAGCAAAGGCTAGAAGCGTCACGAACTGGGGGAAAGGGTGGATCTCTGAGAAACATTAAAATGATTGCTATTTCAACACTAGTGGAGAGGACAAACTGATGACCAGACAAACTAAATTCCGTGGAGAGAAGAGCCAGCTAAACAGAGAACCAGCTATGAAAAGGTCAACAGACTCTAAGCAGTCTGAACAGAATAACCGAGGAAATAAGAATCGTGAGGGCTGGATCACAGCATGGACAGTACAGGTTAAGTGTGCCAAAGTAAGTACAGGCACCATCATGGAAACGTTTCCATTTGCATGATCTGAAGCACTGATGCCAAGAGCTGCTTTTAGGCACACCCTACGAGGTGCAGAGCGGAAAGAGCAAATCCCAGAGCAGCGTGCAGGGAGAGACGGAGGCCCACACCAGCCTTGTGTCTACGGGGTGACAGAGTTGAGCAGCTGACCACGTGTTCACACCGAGTGCCTCACGCCACTTGGTTACAAGATGGAATAATGAGCTCGAAGGAAGGCATTTTCTTCTAGTCTTCATCTTTTGCGTGGTCATCATCATTAACTCCTCAGAGGGACAGACTTTTGGGAAATTGTGTGCATTTTGAGATGTGTTTCAGTCGCACATACTTATGTACGTGTACTATTCCATACTCGGTTCAGAAGGAAAAGAGCAGGAATAAAGCCAGAAGGGAGGGGAGAGGGTCAAGAGAGGTTTTGTTTGTGTTTAAGAGTAGAAATAACAGTGATGAGCCGAGGCCAACAGGGAGGGGAAAGCCAGTGCTGGGAGACAGAACAGACACTGGTCAAGTGGCATCTGTGCCCTTGGGGAAGCCCACGCTTCGGTGGTCATCCTTAACGAGAGCCTGGAGCCCTTAGCTTGGTCGAGAAGCAGAGGCCAAGAGGTTGGAGATTTGGTCTTGGGAGTTCATGCCTCTTCTTTTATCTCTTCTCTGAGTAAGTGAAAAGGGCCTGAGCTGAAGAGAGGAGAAGAGTGATGGAGATGGGAGGAGAAAAAGGGTGTGTGAAAGAGGCCCTTTCACCCTGTTCCTGGGGGCTGCTGGGGAAAGGTCATTAATGGTCATTAGCTTTAAAAGGCGGCTTCAGCTGTGCTGGGATAAAGGTGTGAGAGAGGCCAGAAAGGGACCTTGCAGTGGGGAGATTTTCAGGGAGTAAATGGAAAGAGCAAGAGAAACAAGCCCCTGAGGCCGTCTGCAAGGTGTGGTTTGCAGAAACCGCCAGAGTGGTGAGCCTGAACAGCACGGTCAGCCGTCTGGTGGGCCTGGTGCATGTGAGTGGAGAGCAAGTGGGCAGTGGTAGAGGTTACCGTACAGTGCGCACACTTCAATGGGGGGAGAGTGGGAATGGTACAAACCAGGACATGGAAAGAACTCCAACTTCTGATTTGAAGGGTAGACGTTACCGGTCCTGACAGCTCAGAGATACGGCCCTAGAGAAAGAGGCTGAGATGATGTGGCAAAAGATGGCAAGAGTCCAGGAGTCCAGAAACTTAGTGAGAGGTGTAAAGGTTGCACACACGGTTTGCATGAGTCTCGCTGTCACCTACAACTGCTGGTGGAATTGGGGCGAGAGAAGGGCCATGGGGTCAGTGGGTGAGGTGCTACGCGTGTCAGAGGCTGAGGGTGGCTGGAAAGGCTGCACTCTCGAGGGCCGACCTTGGCACAAGTCCGGCTAAGGGCAGTGAGGTCAATATTTAGCATAAATGCTTGGTGGTTTACCAGGTGCATCTGATGCAGCTAGTTTATGCGAAATGAGAGAAAACATCTGTAACGTTTTACATACTTAGCAGGAAAACTAGAGAGCAAATTCCCAGTCTTTCAGAATGAAAGATAAATTTCCAGCTATCTGGACTTGCCACTAGTCTTCTGACGGGAGAGCTGTGAGAGAATTAAATGAGATACTAACTAAGTGTTTGGAATCTGATTTTTCCAAGTCTGTAGGTCGCATGTTCTTTGCAGTATTTCTAAAGACAGCCTGTGCTAAGAAGGGCAAACTCTGCTGCAGGGCGCAGTAAGTATTGGGAGACAGATTAACCGTCGCTGGCTGGCAGTATTTGTAAAGCTGAGAGGTTCATGTTAGGACACCAAAGGCCAGAATCCATGGAGTTGAATGTGTTTGATGACCTCGACGTTGCCAAAGCAAATGCACAGCTTGAGCAAGGCAGGGAGGCAAAAGACAGTAAGAGAATGTTGACTGTGGTGCGGGGGTGGGGAAAGAACACGCCTAATGCTGATTTGATAAAGCAGATCAGAATCTTCTAACTGGAAGCCGTACAAGAGTGTGAAGAGAGGAAGGACAGAATGAAAATGGTATTGAATATATAAAAAGGTGTTTGTCAGACTCCGAGGAGGCTGGTTCCCATAGCTGTTTATAGAGAATGTAAGGAGCTTTGAAAAGGCCTTCCCAGCCGCTCTGAGTGGAACGAGAATTAAAACAGTCTGAACCTGCTGGTTGTTAGAAGGTGATTTATCATCAGACTCAATATGCATATCCTACCAAGTGGCTCCTCTCCTGGGCATTTATTCTAAGATAGGTGACAACGCTGCAAAACGTTAAGTGTGCCTGAGCGTCGGTTACAGAATAAGCACATTTAAGTGTCAGAAGCCATAAACAGATGAGTGCAGCGCATCGCTGTGTGAAATCAGTGGGGGTGGGGTGGGTGTGTGCGTGCGTGCGTGCGTGCATCTGGGCATCCGGGTAGCTGTGGAAGGGGTATTTCCCTTCACCACGTGAGGGCGGTGACCTTTGGGGAGTGAATTCCTCATCGTTCTTCCCTGCGTCTCTGTGGCTCGGCCTCGTCTGAGCCGTGCACGGGGACCTGACTACCAGGTGACGAGGCGGCCGCTCCTCTGGGCCTTGGCTCTTGCCCCCTCTGCTGTGACCCCTCCATGAGTCTTCTGCTCCACCAGCGGGAAAGGTCTCCCTACTTTTCTTCAAATAGGAAGACCCCCTCTCAGACCCCACACACCACCCCTCGTCCCTGCCTTGGTCTTTCCAGCTGTGCTTAGCATCGTGCAGTGGCTTTTACTGTCCCCTGGTTAACTTATTTCCTGACTCTCTCCCTCCCCCCCCCGAAAGTCGCCTCCCCAGGGGCAGGGATGGGCTTTGTGCAGGACCATAACCCAGTGCAGAGCGTGGTGGCTGTCACGCGGCGTCACTTAATACGCAGGTGTTAGCATGTTGTCTCGGTCTCTCGCTCTGTCTCTCGCTCGCTCTGTCTCTCGCTCGCTCTCGCTATCTCACTCGCTCTCTCGCTCTCTCTCACGCTCTCTCTCGCTCTCTCGCTCTCTCACGCTCGCTCTCTCTCGCTCACTCTCTCGCTCACTCTCTTGCTCGCTCTCTCTCGCTCTCTCGCTCTCTCGCTCTCTCTCGCGCTCACTCGCTCGCTCTCTCTCGCTCTCTCTCGCTCTCGCTCTCTCGCTCACTCTCTCTTGCTCTCTCTCACTCTCTCGCTCGCTCTCTCTCGCTCGCTCTCTCGCTCGCTCTCTCGCTCGCTCTCGCTCTCTTGCTCTCTTGCTCTCTCTCGCTCTCTTGCTCTCGCTCTCTCGCTCTCTCGCTCTCTTGCTCTCGCTCTCTCGCTCTTGCTCTCTCTTACGCTCTTGCTCTTGCTCTCTCTTGCTCTCTCGCTCTCTCTCGCTCTCTCGCTCACTCTCTCATTCTCTCACTCGCTCTCTCGCTCGCTCTCACTTTCTCGCTCACTCTTGCTCTCTCACTCGCTCTCGCTCTCTTGCTCTCTCCCTCTCTCTCGCTCTCTCTCGCTCTCTCTCGCTCTCTCTCTCGCTCTCTCTCTCGCTCTGCCTCGCCCCTCTCCTCTTTCCCTCCCTCTCCTCGTCTATCTCGTCTGCCCCCGGGACGAGTCCTGCCAAAAAGAAAGTGTTGGTCTTGCGTTCAGGGCCATCTCCCTGTTGGCTTTACCTTAGCTAGCTAGTCCCGTGTTAGGCCAAGCCCTCAAAATGCACGTTTGAGGAGGGACCAGGAGGACCCACATGTTCTCCGCTGAAAATCCTGTGTCACGTTGGAGGGAAATGAGGGCCTTTGGGGCCTTTTTGCCCACGTGTTGGTACCAGGTCTGTAGACGCCCAGGGAAGAACACGTTGAAATTCCGAGTGGCGGGGACGGCGCGTTTCCTTCCCTCTGTGCTGCCACAGGGGGTGAGTGTGTGTAGCTGGGCAAAGCGGTGCAGCGTGGCGATGCCTGTGCCACCCCCACCCGGAGCCTCGGGGAGCCCCCCCCCCCGGCCCCTGCCGCGGGGATCTCCTGGTGTGTGGCCCTGCGGGCGATGTGGGGCGCCCAGCGGCGCGTTTACCTGTTTGCTCGTCAGGGGCAGCACCACTTCCCGGATGCACAGCTCCAGGTCGTTGAGGTAGTCCCTCTCGGTCTGCATCAGCTCCCGGATGATCTTGGCCCGCTTGGCCATCAGCCTCTGCGTCTGCTGCTCGTCCTCCCGGCCCGGGCTGTCTCCCGCAGAACACCCGGCCTGCGGGCTCATCTTTTCTGTCAAGCGAAAACACGGCGCGTGAGACGGTCGGCCGATGCCCTGGTCCCTCCGCCACCGGCGGCGCCACCTGCAGAGCGTCACCGTGCGTCTTCACCGTGCTGCGCTCCCCGCGGCTCGGGGGCCGGTGACACTGGCCAGAGAGGGCGTGAGGGTGCGCGCAGGAACGCTGCCCTGTTAAGCCCTCCCGCCCAGGCCCACTCGCGCACATGCACTCCCGCTGGGCCAGGTGAGCCGGGCATGGCCAGGGCGTGGCACCACAGGTGCTGGGCATCGGGGCGCGTGGCAGGGAGGTGGGAAAGCCCCGGCAGCCCGTTTCCCCGGCACCGCTGACGCCGCGGTCCAGCTGCCTGGTAGAAGGTGGTCAGCAGGAAAGCTCAGTGTGAGGGTGTCGAAATCGCTGGGAAGACTGACCCGTCACCCGGCTTGTGCGGGAAGGTTGAGAGCCCAAGGGCGAGCTTCCCCGAGCCATGGGAAGCCCCCGACCAGACTGTGGAATCCGAGCCATGACTGATAAGGGCAGTGTGTGGGGGCCTATGTGAGAGCCTGCATGGGGACCTGTGTGTTGACCTGTGTGAGGGCCTGCATGGGGACCTGCGTGAGGGCCTGTGTGAGGGTCTGCGTG
>PVHY01033056.1:0-11413 GCA_004024945.1 Uropsilus gracilis
GACTCAAGCAATCCCCAGTCTCAGCTTCCCAGGTAGCTGGGATTACAGGCACGCGCCACCACGCCCAGCTGTGTTTTTGGAGCCAGGTCTCGCTGAGTTGCCCCGAGCGGGACTCGAACCGCGATCCCCGGTCCCCGCCGCGGGCAGCTGGACCTTAAAGGGAGGTGGTGCCTTTTGGGCAAAGCTCTTTCAGTGTCCTCCGGCCAAAAACTGCGGGGATTTTTAGCTTGTTTTGACTTTTCCTCAAGTCTTTGTTTATTTTTTCACTATATCCCATATATTAGGGAAAGGGGGGGAGGGGAGAGGAGGGTGGGGGGGTTACCCCTGGGATTACAATGTTGTGAAATTTATATATAAATACATAAAAATTGAAAACAAACAAAAAAAACCTGCAGGGAGCACAGGGCCCCCAAGTTGGGTTTATGGTGCTCTGTGGAGATGATTCAGCAAGAGGGTGTTAAAAGGCACCTGTTAGAGGACTGGGGCTTGGAGAAGCTTTGGGAGCGCTGAGGCAGCAGGCCAGCAGGCCGATGCTCAGTAAGTGAGGGTCTTTTGCTGGCTGGGGAGCTTAGGGCGCTGTATCTGGGAGGGGCACAAGCAAGACCATTTTGCTTAAAGGCGAGAGCACCAACGGTCAGCTTGTATGCTGCTGGGACGGCCCAGAGGGGGGCGTTGGCGGTGTCAGGGCCTA
This sequence comes from Uropsilus gracilis, assembly GCA_004024945.1. Lineage (NCBI taxonomy): Eukaryota > Metazoa > Chordata > Mammalia > Eulipotyphla > Talpidae > Uropsilus > Uropsilus gracilis. The sequence goes on from PVHY01033056.1 coordinate 692, forward strand.
ACAGTGGGCAGGGAGTTCCTGAGCCAGGCTCCAGTGCCCGGCTGCTGCGGCTGGGTGGAGGAAGGCCATGTAATGGGGTGCGGGTGCAGTGGGAGCGTGTGGAGGGGAAGGCAGGCAGCGGGGGGCCTTGGAGGTGGGTGCAGAGCTTCTCTTCCGAGGACCTCCTTCCACATCTCACCTGCACTGCCTGTTCAGCGCCCTGGCGCAGGCACCAGTACTGTGCGCTCTGCAGCGCTTTAGGCACCCAGCATGCCTTGCGTGTGCAGACAGTACTTGCAGCTCCCCAGACCCCAAAAGGGACCAGAGATGGACACGTGTGGGCCAGGAAACTGAGGAGGAAATTCAGAAAGGGACCAAAGTCAGCCTGTCTCAGGCCCAGACACACCAGCGGGGCAGCAACCTTAGGAGCTCCCAGTGCCGGGCTAATTTCGGGGCCAGGTTGGAATCCCTGCTTTTTAATTTTTATTTATTTTTAATTTTTTTATTTTTTGAGACTAGGTCTTGCTATGTTGCCCAGGGTAGTCTTGAACCCACGGACTCAAGCCATCCCCAGCCTCAGCTTCCCAGATAGCTGGGATTACAGGCGCCCGCCACCATGCCCGGCTGCTTTTTCGAGACCAGGTCTCCCTATGTTGCCCAGGGTAGTCGCAAACCTGCAAACTGAAGCGATCCCTGGCCTCTTGACTACCAGCACTTGTATTACAGAAACACGCCACCACACCCGGCTAGGAATCCCTGCTTTTTTTTTTTTTTTTGAGACTAGGTCTCACTATTTTTGCCCATGGGACCACAGGCTCACGTTGCCCGGGGTACCATGGACTCAAGCAATCCCCAGCCTCAGCTTCCCAGGTAGCTGGGATTACAGGCGCACGCCACCACGCCTGGCTATTTTTTTGGAGTAGGTCTCGTTGTGTTGCCCTGAGCAGGACTCGAACCACAATCTCTGGCCCCAGCCGCTTCATAGGCTGAAGCTTACAGGCACGAGCCACCGTGGCCAGCGGAATCCCTGCTTTTTAAAACAAAAAGCATGGACATTTATAACATCTTTATTCACCGCAGCTGGAAACTGGAAGCAACTCAGATATCCGGCCACGGGTGAGTGGATAGACATCCAGGAGGTGTGTGAAAAAGGGGAACTAAAGATCGACAAATGTCAACACCGAAGGCCTTGCACCGAGCAAAACAAACAGGCTGCAAAAGGGGGTGCACACGGTGTGGATCCACCTACAGGAAGTCCTAGCAAGACAAGGTCAATTTATAGTGACAGAAAATAGATGTTAGTTGCTTGGGGCAGAGCTTGATGAAGACTGAAGCTGTAGCATCACGGAAATGCTTTCTTAGCTGGAAAAGGGGGGCGTTTCACGGGTCGATGCACATCTCAAACTTCGCTGAGCTGGTAATTCGGTGTGCATCCCTGTGAAGAGAATTTCAAGTGATAACGTTGAGCAACCAGCTGTTCAAGAACTAAAATTTGCCTCATGGGAGTGTAGGAGACTGAGGTATAGACCGAAGGGTTATTTGGCAAGTTGAGTGGATTTGAGAAGCAGCCAGTCCTCACCGACCGCCCCACCCAGGAGAGCTGGGATCTGCGAAGCCAGACACCTGCCCTGCGTGGCGTGTCGCAGTGCTGCCTGTTCCTGCCTCCATGCAGTCGGGAACATCTTTAGCTCAGAAAATTAAAGGATCAAGAACCGTCGCGATCATCCTAGTCATATAAAAACAATCCCGTCTTGACAGTTGCCATGAGACAAATTAATTGCTGTATGTTATTTTCAGAAAGTTTTTTTTGTTTTTGGAGACTAGGTCTCGCTATTTTTGCCCGTGGAACCGCAGGCTCATGTTGCCCGGGGTACCATGGACTCAAGCAATCCCCAGGCTCAGCTTCCCAGGTAGCTGGGATTACAGGCGCGCGCCATCACGCCCAGCTATTTTTTTGGACCTAGGTCTCACTATGTTGCCCCGAGTGGGACTCGAACCGCGATCCCTAGCCCCGGCCGCTTCATAGGCTGAAGCTTACAGGCACAAGCCACCATGCCCAGCTCTTTTCAGAAGGTATTGAGGCCAAGATCTGCCGCCTCCAGGAAGGTTCACCACATCCAGGGTGTTTGGCAAGGCCACTGGGCCTCCTGGCAACAGGAAGAAAGGCCATGGCTTTAATCCGTAGGGTACCTATTGGAGGTGGCCTGCACCAGGGTGGGGGTGGGGGTGGGAGTAGGGATGTGGGGGGTGACAGGCTGCCTGCTGACAGCGGCTCCAGGGGAAGCTGGGACCTGACACCCTGTGCAGAGAAAGCCCCCAGTCCATGGCGTCCTGAGTGCCGCCCTCCCAGAATCCCTTGTCAGCTGGGTGACCTGGGTTGGGTACTCTGACCTTTAGTTCCTCAGCTGTACGGTGGACGTCCTCTCAGGGTTGCTGAAAGCACTGAGGAGGACAAGACACATGAAGTGCCAGCGGTGGGTTCAGGTGTTCAGCAGCCGACCAGAGTCCTCTTGGTCCTTTCAGCTCCCACTCCACAGCCCTGGGGGTTCGGACCTGTTACCCCGGTGGCTCCAAGGGTGGGAGCAGGGCCCCGCCTGCTGGCTGCCTCTGGAACTGCACCTCTGGACCCGCTCGGAGGTGAAAGACTTGGGGGAAGGCCAGGCGCGGTGGCTTGTGCCTTTAATCGCCGCCTACGAAGCACGAGGCCAAGGTTAGGAATCGTTTGAGTCCACGGGTTTGAGACCCGCCCGGGGTAACATAGCAAGACCTGGTCCCAAAAAATAGCTGGACATGGTGGCATGCGCCTGTAATCCCAGCTACCTGGGAAGATGAGGCTGGGGATCGCTTGAGTCCATGGTACCCCGGGCAACATAGCGAAACCTAGTCTAAAAAAAAATTCTCGGGGAACAGGGATGATTTTATTCCAAGGCTACAGATACCAACCCCAGTCACAGGGTGAGCACCCAGAGCTTCCCACCACTCCCTACATGCTTTAATTCACCCCAACCCTCTCTGCTCCTCAGCCACCATGGCATGGGGTGCGCTCCCCTCCACTGATTGGAAAATACAGAGGTCACCCCTCTGAAGAGTTCCAGGATCCTCCCTTCTCAGCTTTTCCTTCTGCAGACAGAACTGTCTGGGTACATTTTTCCCACATTCTTCCAACTTTTATTTTATTTATTTAATTTTTTTTTGAGACTAGGTCTCACTGTTTTTGCCCGGGCTACCACAGACTCAAGCAGTCCCCAGCCTCAGCTTCCCAGGTAGCTAGGATTACAGGCACGTGCCACCACGCCCCGCTATTTTTTTGGGACTAGGTCTCGCTGTGTTGCCCCGAGCGGGACTTGAACCACAATCCCCAGACCCCGCTGTGATTCCATAAGCTGTTGCTTACAGGCACGCGCCACCGTGCCCGGCTCTTCCAACGTTTAGATTTACCTTTCACCTGTGGAAGGACGGCCAGGACGCATGTTCCCCGGCTTCAAGGAGACACCGTAGGTCAGGACGGCCTTGTTCACCTGCTGCCAAAGCAATTTTTCTGATATTTGATCTGGCCAGGAACTGACCCGCCTGAAATTTCTCAAGGAAGCGGGTCTCCCCGACTCTGAAGAGGGTGTTGAGGGTGAGAGTCACCTGTGGATTTTCTGAGATCGCTACTTGAGCAAGTCTTGACTCATTTAAGCAACCCTCAGTCGTTGCTGGTGCCTTCGAATTCCCCAGCAAAGCTTAAGGAACTCTGCCTTTTTTTTTTTTTTTTTGGAGACTAGGTCTCGCTATTTTTGCCCGTGGAACCGCAGGCTCACTTTGCCCGGGGTACCACGGACTCAAGCAATCCCCAGCCTCAGCTTCCCACATAGCTGGGATTACAGGCACGCGCCACCACGCCCAGCTATTTTTTTGGGACTACGTCTCGCTACAGGCCCCAGGTGGGACTCAACCGCGATCCCTGGCCCCAGCCGCAGCTTCCTAGGCTGCCACTTAGAGGCATGCACCACCATGCCCGGCCTGGAACTCTGCCTCTCTGATGTCTTCCTCCTCATGCCCCCCGGTTACACCCATGTCCTCACTCTGTGTCTCTGGCATTGGCTTCTCCACTTGGACAACCGTGGCTCGCACCTCAATGACAGTTCAAATGTCAACATCTTCCTTGAAGGCCCCCTAAACCCCCAGAGTCTTGCTCATCCCCACTGCCCTTGGTTAAAGCTCTCAGCAATGGAGAGCCAGGCTTGGTGGTGTGCGCCTATAATCCCAGTTACCTGGGAGGCTGAGGCTGGGAATCACTTAAGTCCTGGGGTCGACAGCCCTGGGCACCATAGCGAGAACCTAGTCTCTTAAAAAGCTCTCCGCGATGGGGCAGCATAGGGAGTGTGTGTGCCCCCCTCGAAGGTACCTCCCTGAAGATGGAGAACACTCCCACATGCCCAGCCCACACATTTTCAAGCCATACCGGTTGAAAGGACGTGCCCCCTGGCTCAGCTGCTCACAAGAAAATGAAGGACTTAGACAGCTCTTCTAAGGCCCCCGGGCCCTAAACTTCTGATGTGTTTGTAACAGTGCATGCATTTTAGGCAAGTGAGCTTCAGGATCTGAAGCCGGGAACTGGGGAGGGAGGGAAGGGTACAGAGAGCTCCTGTCAGACTTCTTCCTCCACCCTCTCCTGCCCTGGGGAAAGAACACTGCTCACCCCTTCCCTCCCTAGCCGGTGGCCATGGTGTGCAAGAATTCCCAGAGACCAGGTCACTGCTCAGCCCGGTTGGGCCTGTGACCCCAGAGGGAAGAAGCTTTGCCCGTCAGCAGCACAGTGCCCTCAGCAGTGTCACCTGCCGGCTCTTGTCAACGGAAGGGGCTTCCTCGAAGAGCTGCGGAGGGCGAGTAAGTTTTCAGGGCTCTTTGTGCTCTTCTGCCATTAGCCTCCTCACTGAGCAGCACCTGTGGTCTTGCAGGCTCCCGTGATTGTGCTTACTTGGCCCAGTGCGTGTGCGCAGGCCTGAGGGGGCTCACCTGGGCCTGGGGGGCAGGGATGAAAGGCAGCGTCTCTGGGGGAAGAGAGCACGAGAGAGAAGACGCACGTGAGGAGGAACTTGAGAGGCTACTCAAGTGGCTGTTTCTTTGCTGCCTGTTTTTCCTGCTCATTATTAAAAATTCTGTGAAGAAGCTGGGCACGGTGGCTCGTGCCTGTAAGCTTCAGCCTATGAAGCGGCCAGGGCTAGGGATCACGGTTCGAGTCCCGCCTGGGGCCTGTAACGAGACCTAGTTCTAAAAAATAGCTGGGCGTGATGGTGCGCACCTGTAATCCCAGCTACCTGGGAAGCTGAGGTTGGGGATTGCTTGAGTCTGTGGTACCCCGGGCAACGAGAGCCTGCGGTTCCATGGGCAAAAATAGCGAGACCTAGTCTCAAAAAAAAAAAAAAAAATTTCTGTGCAGATACTTCCAAGGACTCCGACATTGCCTAAGCTGCTAGAACAGATGATGAACCTGCCCGGATTGGGATGGTCGCAAAACAGCTGCATCCTGGGGCTCCTGAGGGGCCTCAAACATGGTGCCAGCTCATCGGAAAACAAGGGCCAGGTGAGCCAGGCTTCCCCCACATTCCTTCGTGGGACTCTCAGACGCAGCCAACCCTGCTTCCGGTAGGAAAGTGGGCCCTCAATGGGGCAGGAAACAGCCCACAAGTTTGGGGATTCTCTGCTGGGGTGTCAGTGACACTCCAGAGCAGGTTTCACTCTGCTTCTGCAACCGAATGAGGCACAATGTCAACCTCTCACCAGCAGACTCACTACCTGGACTAATGTAAACCCTTTACCTTCCAGTACGCTGCTCAGCTTGGAAACTTTTTTTTTCGAGACTAGGTCTCACTATTTTTGCCCGTGGAACCGCAGGCTCACGTTGCCTGGGGTACCATGGACTCAAGCAATCCCCAACCTCAGCTTCCCAGGTAGCTGGGATTACAGGTGTGTGCCGCCACTCCCAGCTATTTTTTTGGGACTAGGTCTCTCGCTATGTGCCCCCAGTGGGACTCGAACCGCGATCCCTGGCCCCGGCTGTTTCATAGGCTGAAGCTTACAGGCACGAGCCATCATGCCCGGCTTTCAGCTTGGAAACGTTTTAAGAACAATTTCCTAGCAAGATGGTGGCCATGGAAGTCAGAATCCTCTAAGGTGTCACAACTCACCTGCCGAATATATGAAAGAAAAAGAAAAAGGAAAAAACAATTTCCTGTACAGAGTATCAAGTGCAGGGCTGTGCCACACCAGGTTAGGCACACCCTTCACCAGCTCACACACGGAGGCCGCTGTGAACCTGTGCTTGGGTTCTGGCTCCAGACTGCGGTGAAGTCGGTCTGACTTCACTACAGTGTGATCACAGGAAGGTTTGCCTGAGTCCGTTTCCCTTTCTGTACGATGGGGATTTTTTTTTTTTGAGATTAGGTCTCGCTATTTTTGTCTGTGGAACCGCAGTCTCTCGTTGCCCAGGGTACCACAGACTCAAGCAATCCCCAGCCTCAGCCTCCCAGGTAGCTGGGATGACAGGCGGGCACCACCACGCCCAGCTATTTTTTTGGAACTAGGTCTCGCTACGGGCCCCAGGCGGGACTCGAACCGTGATCCCTAGCCCCTGCCGCTTCATAGGCTGAAGCTTACAAGCACGAGCCACCGTGCCCGGCATCCCTTTCTGTACGATGGGGAAAACACAGGGTTTGTGTGCTCGGCAGGCGAGGCCAAGCAACACCAACAGCAGCTTCTTCAGAGGTTTCCTGTCAGGAGCCAAGCTTACAGCTCTCTGCTCTTAGCAGGCTGCTGCCGCCGCCCCAGTCCACACTCCACCTGAGGGCTCCACCCTCGCTGGCATCTGTGTCACAGAGCTATCCTACAGCAAGTATGGGGGAAATGAACCACCAGGGTTTTCCCTATTCTTCCGCCATTGGCCTCCATGACCTTCGGTGTTGCAGCTGCCCCATGATTGTACATAACTGGTCCAGTGGGTGTGCGCCCGCATGAGTGGGCTCACCTGGGCCTGGGAGATGGGGATGAAGGGGCAGTGTTACCTGAGAGGAAAAGAACTTGAAGAGAACGCCAAAGAGAAGTGAAGGTAGAAGCCAGGTGCGGTGGCACCTGTAATCCCAGTGCTGGGAGGTTGAGGTCAGGGATCGCTTGAGTCCACGGTTTCGAGACTACTCTGGGCAAAATCGGGAGACCTAGTCTCTAAAAAACAGCTGGGCGTGGTGGCACATGCCAGCAATCCCAGCTACCTGGGAGGCTGAGGCTTGGGATTACTTGAGTCCAAGGGTTTGGGACTATCCCAGGCAACACAGTGAGATGTAATTTCTTAAAAAAAGGTGAGGGTAGAACATGAGGGGAAATTCAGAGGAACTTGAGAAACTCCAGTGGCTGTTTCTTGCTGTTTGCCCCTGTTCTTTATTTTTTGAGGCTAGGTCTCACTATGTCGCCCAGGGTACCCTGGACTCAGCCTCCCAGGTAGCTGGGATTATAGGCACGCATCACCACACCCAGCTATTTTTTGAGACTAGGTCTCGCTATGTTGCCCCAGGGTGGGTCTCGAACCCGTGGACTCAAGCGATTCCATCTCAGCCTCCCATGCTAGGCTTGGGATTAAAGCCGCGTGCCACTGTGGCCGGCTGTTCATTATTTGAAATTCGATGGTAATTCCAAGGGTTCCGACATTCTTCAGCTGATGAACCTACCTGGATCGGGACGGTTGCAAAGTGTCACAGAGCAAATGTCACCACACCCGCGGGGCACTCAGTGCATTCAAAAGCCAAGCATGCAGGGCCCGGCCGTGCTGCCCCCCCCAGCTCTGGCCAAAAGCCTGTCAACGTTCGCGCAGCTGTCACTTGCTTGCTCCCGCGCTACCAGAGCTACAGCTCAAGCGCGTGCAGCTGGAACCAGGGTGGGTGACCAGGCCTAGCCCCCAGGACAGACGTCCCAAGCCCTGCCTCAGCCGCTCCGATGAAGGGCAGCGGCACCTCTTAACCCACTTCGCATTGCGAGGCTTCAGTCTGGGGACTGGAATCTAATTAGAAGTTCCGCAGTCATCAGGAGCATCTTTATTTGTGGCAATCAAACGGGGACAGAGTACCACCTCCCAGGCTGATAGCTGTGCCTCCGACAAACGTTCCCTAGTGGCAGTGGTGATGGCGACTGAGTCAGACAGCACCCAAATGACAAAAGTTACATTTAATTTACAGTGTAATAAAGGTTACAGGTAAAAAGCTACACATAAAGCTTGAAAAGGCCTATTACACAAATGTACAAATCTCTGTACAAATCTTACGGCGATGTTGCCTACCTTGGCTCCTGAGGGGGCAGCCAGGTCTACCTGGAGTTCTGGGTAACGAGAGCTCTGTCGAGGGGGAAGAGCCTCCAAACCAACTGCTGAAAAGGTCCCTAGAGAGAGTCGTCACTTGCAAAGTGAATTCTTCTCTTTTAACTGAAATTCTCTAACTGGCCATATCCTTAAAAAAATGCCTTCACAGCACACTTGAAGAGGAAAGTGATGACTTACAGAGTAGAAGATCGTACTCTGGGATCAAATGAGAAACTCAGGCCAGGAGTACTCAGGTCTGACAAGAAAAACAGGTAAAATTCAAACAATACTTGTTTAAAACTATCAACCTGTGTCTATGGCCACTGGTCACAAAGGAAATGCAGAATAATGTCTTCATTCCAACAGAAAGGACAGGAGAGAAAAGCCGAAGGGCTGGAGCTCAAAAACCACTGACCCAGGAAACATTCTGAGCTTAAGTGAAGAAACCTAAACCAACCTGAGATCTGTGGCCTCCCTCTGCTGCCTGGAACTGGCATGGAGAGTAAACAGAACTTAGGCAGGTGATGCTTGCACAGGCCTGGCTTCAACCTGAAGGCCTGGACGCTCTCCTCAGGGCATGTGGTCTGAAATAAAAATTATTCTAGAAGAGGGAGACAAGAAAAGGAGGCGATGGAAAGCCCGGGGAAGAGCCAGGGCAGTCTATTTAAAGGAAAACGTGAGCCATTTCTCGGTGCTGAACGTGCTCTGAAGACAGGTCTTCACAGGATATTTCAACCCACCCCCGGTTTGAATAGTACATGGTTAGGACCCCAGGAGACATTCTGAAAGACGATACTGCACACATGGAAAGTTTTTCTCCCTAGTTCATTAACTCCCCATCACCCGTCACCCCAATCCCACCCCATCCCACCCTTTCTCCATGACCAAAAATATCAAATCAGCAAGGAAGGCGTGGGCTTCTTGCCCGGCCAGGCCTCTTTTGCATATTTCTTCTTTTTGGGTTCGTTGACAACTTCGGGGTTATAGACTGCAGGGTTTGGTGCAGGGTTCATGGTCACTGCTGATGGCACGACGGGAGTCAAGTCCACGTCAGGGGCGAGGTTGGGGTATGGCATGGGTAAGCCGCCAATCAGTGCTGTCCCGTGAATGCCATGAGGCTGGGAGCCAGCTTCACTGTGCGTGGGGGGCAGGCCCCCGTAGAGTCCTCCACTGAATGCAAAGTTCTGCATACGCCGGCTCCCCGTTTCCTCCAGGCCCAGCGAGCCAGGGCCCTCCACCCGCTTCTTCTGTGGGTTGCAAGAAACGAGAGAAGAGGTAAGCACATGAGAGCAGCCTTTCCTGTTTTAGCCCTAGAAAAACTGGGGAAGGACCCTCACCCTCTTAGCTTCCCAGACAAACTATGTCTCTGCCATGAAATCTCAGGGTCTGAAGAGACCTCAGGGTGGCCCCTCGGCACCACACGAACTGCTCCTCCTATATCACACCAAGAAAAGGGGGAGACTGTGAGCTCTTCACAGAGCAAAACTTCACCTACCTAAGTAGTTTTTACCGTAAGGTAACAAACCCTGTTTTTTTTGATGCCTAAATTCCTTTTAGGAAGTGGAAGTGATAAGAGGTGGTAGATGATGTCTAAATTTTTCATTTTAGGGGGAAAGAAAAAAATCTTCATACAGGTGCCCAACTTTTAAACTGCAATGACTAACCAGTTCACTGGCTGCCTGAGGCTGGAGTGGGAAGCAACTGACTGCAAAGGGATATAAAGGGATCTGGGAGACAGACATTTTCTGTATCTTGAGTATGGTAGCACTTACCTGAATGCAAACACTTGCCAAATGGCTGCACTTTATGTGAGTTACAGCATAATAAAATGGATATGAAAGTATGTATATCTTCTGGTGTTAAATTGATGATGAGCCTATTCCCAAAGAAGAAGGAAAGAGGGAGCTGAAAGGAAAGATGACACGACTCCCACGTGTGTCGGGATTTCAGCACGGAGAAATTTCACCTGTGCTGCCTGACACGGGATGAGGGCTCAGGGGAGCCCCTTACCCTCTCCTGCCTTCTGACTAAACAGAGACTAACCAGGGGCCTGACACCGTATCAGTAAAGTCCAGGATATTCACAAGAGCCTTTTAAAATAGAAATCTCGATAAACCCCGCCCGCCAGCGGGTGATGGCGGACGCCCGCGGCCCAGGCAGAAGCTCGGGCGCCCCGACCCCCTAGCCAGCGGGGGGCGAGGAGCGTCTGGCTGCACCTGGGTGAGCTCCCCAGTGGGAGGTCAAGCCGGCCTGGGAGGCACCGGGAAGCCCCCAGCCCCCGGAAGCCGGGGCGCATGGAGGGTCCAGCGGTCCCAGACCGGCCCGCCCCCGTGTGCCCGGTCCTGCCGGCGCGCAAGCGGGGGGAGGGGGGGTGTGGAGCAGGGTGGGGTCCCGTTCATGTCTCTTTTACTCCAGCT
>PVHY01033057.1:0-11413 GCA_004024945.1 Uropsilus gracilis
GGGTGATACACGTATACACACACACATACACACACACACACACACACACACACAGGGTCCTCAAGGGAATACGCCATTGGCTTGCTTGGAGGGGGTGAGAATGCTTCCAGGGTGGTATCATTCTGGTTCTGCCTCAGAAGATAAGAGAGGTGGACAAGGTAGGTGATAATTCCAGTCAACAGGAACAACATGTTCAGGGACACAGTCATGAAACCATGGCTTATTCTGGAGCAGTGGAGATCAGGAGAACTGGGTATGAAAAGATGGTGGTGTGACATTTGAGAGGGTGAGGGGGCAGGATGGTTAGGTTCTTGTTGCACCATGCCTGCCAGCTGGGCTGTATCCTGTACACTGAAATGATGAAGTTTCCAAAAGGAACTTAGCTGTAAAAAGCAACCAGGTTGTAATACGGCGAGTGATTACAGCAATAAAAGCAGGGAGTGTGGCTCCTGGGCTCCCTGCTGCCTGTCATGCTCAGTATCGGGCATACAGAAGGTAATCACTACATACTCCCTGGCTGGACTAAAGAGTTGTTCTGGGTTAAGATGATGGCAGTGGGGATGGAGGAGGAGGAATTGTTACTTCTGAGTTGAGAAGAAGTTATGGATGGATACTAATTATTCATGACAGATGATAATCAGGTTTAGTTGCAGCAGATCACACAAGGGAAAAGCACTTAATACTGAGACCGAAGGATGAGGAAGCAGTAGTGTAATGGGCTTTATTTGCTCATCAAGGATCTGCTATTGGTGGGAACAGACAGACGAGATGACAGCTCAAGGTGAGATGAGCTCCGAATGTTGGATGAGGGAGGGGGGCAGTCTAAATCATCTGGGGAAATCATAGGGACCAACTTTCTGAAGAAGCACTTGTTGAAATGGTGTGCTAAAAGATGAGAAGCAGTTTGCTAGGGAAATGCTCACAAAAGGAAGGACATTCTAGGAAGCAGAACAATAGCTGGGTCAGGAGTGTGTGAATGTGGTAGAGGTGATAGGCAGACAAGTAGCTGAAGGGCCTGATCCAAAGAAGAGTCTTAAAGCATCAGTACCCCATTCTCCACCCTACCACCAAAACTCGTCTTGGGTTCAGGAATCTCTCTTCCATATTGCTACTATAGAGCTGGTGCCCAACTTTTCATTATGAAAAACCTAAAATCAGAGATGAAAGGACAGTATAAGGAAGACCTCTCTGCCCTGTATCTAGGTGAAAATTATGATTTAATAACTGTTTTTCTTTTTTCTTCACCACTGGGTGGTTTTTTTTTTTTTAATCAAACCATTTGAGTGCAGACTTGTACTGATAAATCATCCTTAAATACTTCAGTATGCTCCTTCTAAAAACAAAAACAAAACCAAGGTACTATTATCACATTTAAGAAAAATGTAACTCTATAATAGCTAACTAAAATCCCTATTAAAATGTCTCAAATTGTAACCAAATGTAACTTGTAATTTTTCCTGCCAGGGTTAGAGTGGGAGGGAAGAGGGACGACGAGGACATGGTTCATGTCAAAGATCTAATGGGAAAATACCCTGCTCAGAATTTTAGTTATCCCCTTTAACATCTGGTTCAAGCCTACACTCTTCATAGGAATCTAAACCAGTGTTGCCAAGAGTTGATCTAGGGGGATTTTGACCTAGGGCAGTGCAACAGAGAAGGCAGAGTTAGGACATGTTGGAGGGAGAACTGACAGATTTGCAGCTGACTAGTTGGCAGGGGAGAGAAGGGTATAAACTTGTGGCAGATCTGGTTTCTTGCCTGGACTGCTAAATGGAAGCTGTTCCATTACTGGAGGTACAGAACTCATAAGTGGGCACTATAGGAGGACGATGAGTTAAATTCTGGTACACTGACTACAGTTACAATGTCTAAGCACCTGGAATTCTGGGCCTGGCACTAATGAGAGCTAAGGTGAGCTAGCAAATAGGTCTTCCAGGAAAACTTCCTCCTTCCCCTCTGAAATCACTCTTGCAAGGTCAAAATGCCCCTGCAGGGTGTTGGGGCAAATTCTGTTATTTCTGTCATCTTAGCCTTCTAGTAGCATCTGGCACAGCTTAGCAGTCCCTCCTTGGGTCCTCCCTCTGGGCGATGATACACACAATGACCTCGCTGGTTATTCCATAGTCTTTCTGCTGTTCCTTCTTATATTCAGCCTATAAATGTTGACACATCTCAGGGCCTGTTTCCCAGCCTCCTTTTTAGACTCTTTCTCAAGCAATTTCACACATCTTTATGGTTTTTATAAAATGTTTCACTACGAAAAACTTCAAATAAAAAACTATCGGAAAGCCATGTAAATAGAAACATTTATTAACATTTCACATGGCTGTATGTTGACAAATCCTAAGTGTTACCCAGTGCCCAGACAGCTCCTTTGAGGTATCACACAGGTCAACGGCCTGCTTGGTCTTCCCATCTGAGTTTCTCACTGCCATCTCAAACTTTCGGAGGTTCAAAAATACTTCGGAACTCCACTCCACCCCCACCGCTCCTCTAAATTACTAGCAAGCAAGCTCCAAGATGGCAAGGATCCTTGTATGCCTTATTTAACAATGCTTTCTAACAGCAACCAGCATGTAGTGGGCACTCATAAGCCCTATGGAACCTAAGACTCAGTAAATGGCAGCAGCACCTGCCCAGTCAGCCACTACTTTAGATCCTGGCCCCATTCCAAAATCAGACCGATTTTTTAAAAAATGCAGATCAGACCATGTCCCACAGAGTTTAAGCCTTAAATTGTTGTCTATAGTTCTCAGGATAAAATCCCAGCTAAGATGGCCCGTAAAGCCCTCCTCTAGCCAGTCTTCCTTTCACATTTTAAAAATCCCCTCCCTCTTCTTTCACTCTTATACTCCAGTTTCCTAGACTTTTCAGGGGTTTCCTCGTATTTCTGACTCAGCCCACTCTGACTCTTCAGGCTCAGCTTAAATTCACCTTTCCAAAGTGGTCACCCATGATCTCATGGGATGGACTCCCTGATTTTTCTTTCACAGCACCTTCTTGAGTCACTCAATATATATGGGTTTTCACCTTTGCCATTTACATTGGGCCTCAAATGCATTGTACATATTTGCTATTTGGCTGAATTTATGAATTAACTGGATGTAGACTGAATCCAAGAACACACATACAGAAAGGCTGACTAGAACGCAGAAATAAGTGGTCAAAAGGTACAGGGAATCTGAGAGAAAAAACAAAGCTAACAGGTTGGCCAGAGATAAGGATTCCAGTGTCAACTGGGTACAAGTTTGGACTAGGCACACCCATGTCTAAAATTTCCAGTTTCCTATCTTTTGTGCTCCAGTACTTCAGATGAACATGCCGAGTGAACATCTTCAGTCTCAGCTGTCTTTCTTGGAAAGAAAATTGAATTTCATGAGCTGGTATTACTTATACAATGTTAAGACTGTAGATGCTCAACAGGGTAAAAATAAAAGGCAGCTAACTTGCTAATTTGGAAACATAACATTTGGAATATAAACTGAGCATCAGTCCTAGGAAGGGTGCTGGGCATGAACACTTTAAATTCAGGTTCAAGTCTTTTCTAGCTTTGTGTCTCTTGCCTTCTTTTGAGGTTCCAACTTACCTCTAAAACAGATTGTTTTAGATTTGTTACTTTTTAACATTCTAGGAAGATTAAATTAAATAAATCATATGGCCGGGTACAGTGGCACATGCACGTTGTTTGTAAGAGACAGCTTATGGGTCTCGGTGGAGTCTGGGGGTCGTGGTTCGAGTCCCGCCCAGGGCAACATAGTGAGACCTAGTTCCAAAAAACAACTGGGGGTGGTGGAGTGTGCCTGTAATCCCAGCTACCTGGGAAGTTGAGGCTGGGGATTGCTTGAGACCGTGGTACCCTGGGCAACATGAGTTTGCGGTTCCACGGGCAAAAAAAAAAAAAAAAAAAAAAAATCATACTATATAAAGTCATCTCATTCTTCCCTAAGCATTCGTTTAAACAACAGGTAGCTTGTATGCTAACTTTAAGCGCCAGCTGTATTTTCTCAAGGCTAATTGTTTCATTGAAAATAAACACATACATAACATTTAAATTGTCTAACATAAAGACAATGAGAAAGCATATTTACCCGTTAGTATGGACTTTTTTCTTGAATGTGCAAAATGTCTAAAGTGAACTCAAAGTCGTTCACTCCAAAGAGGTTAGAAAAAGTTTAAACATGAACCCAATACCATGTTAAATGCTGACAGCTGTAAATATTTTTGGAGCCACTACTTACTTTAATTTAAAATGCAAGTCAACAAAGAAGTTGGTGCTGAGAACGCACTACGTCTCCCTCCCCGCACCGTTCCCTGATGGTTCCCTGGGAACGATTTTATTTCTTCTTCACAACCTATATTGTCATTTTTGAGGTTTTGGCGGGCTAGCCTTCCCAGGATGCCCGCTGGGAACCCCGCAACCCGACTCTAGGACCTGCGGCCTCCATCGCAAGGCCGCCGCTCGGCCACGGCTGTGGGTCAGCGGGGTCAAGGTCCCACATGCCGAGGCGGAACGGCAGGAGGAACTGGTCTCGGCAATGGACGCTGTGCCCCTAGTGACCTTGAGCCCGGCAGACCGGACAGGCACCCTGATCACCCCCGGCTCTGTCCAGTCCGAACCCCGCTGACCAAGGCCTCGGCCCCCGCCGGCCGGGAGCCCGGGTGGCCTTGCCTCACGAGAGTGAGGCTGGCCTGGGGCGGAGACCCGCGCCGAGGACCCTGCGCTCTCCGCCCCGCGGCGGCCCCTCCCCGGTCGCTCCCGGAAAGGGCGGCGCTGCTCACCGGAGCCCGGGCAGGAGGCTGCTAGGGGCGGCCAGCCGCAGGAGGCCGCCAGCCGGGGCTGCTCCACAGGCGCGCAGCACTCGCGCCGCCATCTTGCTTCGGCACTTAGGCTCCCACCGCCCGGACGCCGCCGCTGACGCCGCCGCCTCCGCCGCGACCCCTCCCCCGGCCGGGCCCGCCGAGGCTGGGGCGGGGCGGGGCGGGGCGGGGCGGGGCACGCGGCCACTGCAGTGCCCGGCGTCGCCGCTAGGGGGCTAAGGGCGCGCGGCCGCGGCGGCCTGGGCCGCAGTGCGTCCTGGCGCGGGGAGGCGCGGCGGCTGGGCAAAAGA
The DNA here is from genome assembly GCA_004024945.1 of Uropsilus gracilis. Lineage (NCBI taxonomy): Eukaryota > Metazoa > Chordata > Mammalia > Eulipotyphla > Talpidae > Uropsilus > Uropsilus gracilis. Next base: position 5,109 of record PVHY01033057.1, read on the forward strand.
CGCGCGAAGCTGCAGAGGAATAGGTTTCCAGACGGTTATCTCGCTTAAAGGCGCTCGGTACCCGTAACGGAGTGCTCAGAAGAAACATGGCATGGCTTGAATGTGCATGGAAAGCTACACAAGAAGAAAGTGACATTTTGCTAGAGGAATCTAAGGCATGGGAGCCAAAGCATGGAGGCGGCTTCTCCCTGGACACCTTTTGCCTGTTGTACCACGTAAAAGATTTTTTAAAAGGAGGCTCTTTTTAATAAAAGCACTTCCAATAGAAACAAATTTAAGTTTTCTGGTAGTCTTGGAACTGTGCCTTTCAGCATGGCAGGGCACTAATCCCTGTCTCCCTGCCCTGCCCTCAATACTTGTCCCAATCCAGGGCGGACTAGTGGGGACTGGATGTGAAATGACTGGATCAAGTACAGCCAGCATTGAATGCAGAAGTTCACAGAAAGGGAAGGCAGCACGGATGGGAGCGCATGTGGTTGTGACTGTGGAAGATAAACCCAGAGGAGCTGGCACAACAGCTCAGTCCCAAGGGATGAGGACTTTAACAATGGAAGAGAGCATATCTCTCTGGGCTAGCAGACAACTGAAACAAAGGCGTGGATCACGGTGGTACAGTTTAGAGATGATGGATCTGAAATAATATAAAAGCATCACATATGTATTTTATTAGCTCACTCTAATTTAGTGACGTCTAGGATACAGGATAAAAGGTTGTTTTGTTTTGTTTTTTGTTTTTGAGACTAGGTCTCGCTATTTTTGCCCGTGGAACCGCAGGCTCTCGTTGCCCAGGGTACCACAGACTCAAGCAATCCCCAGCCTCAGCTTCCCAGGTAGCTGGGATTACAGGCAAGCGCCACCACACCCAGCTATATTTTTTTGGAACTAGGTCTCACTACGAGCCCTAGGCGGGACGTGAACCGCGATCCGTAGCCCGGGCTGCTTCATAGGCTGAAGCTTACAGGCAAGAGCCACCGTGCCCGGCCTACCTTTATGAAATTTTAACAAGCACTTTATGCATTTACTTTTAGCTATTTCATAAACATCAGAAGAGAAACGGACAGCTGGTGATGAAACATAGAAAAATTTATTTTTCTATAGAGGAAATTTGTGAATCTTTGCCTCTGACTCCTTCTAATCCATCATCATGGTGTTGAAGAGATATCAAGTTCTTTCAGGTTTTTGGCTAGGTGGGTGGTTTCCTGACTGATTGGACTCTCCAGGTAGGTGGTGCCTGCACAGGGCTTTCCAGTCACTGGGTCTATGACTTGTCCAACTTTGAAAATGATCTCAGCCAGTTCATGTTTCACGTGCTTCGTGCGTGGAACAGGTAACGCCTTGAGAAGCACAATATCTCCAACGGTGCACTGCTGAAGAGCGTCATGAGCAAAGTAGGTTTTCCGCTTATTAAAATACTGTTGAGAAGGAGATTGGTAGTTCCCATTCATGAAGTGGTCATGCAATATAGATGATGAAAACATAATAAACAAGAAAAAAGCTGAGACTTAAGGAAAAAAGATAATATACTTAAGAAATTTTCCAATACAAGAATTAGCTGCTTAATTTTTGTAAAAGAGCAATGATTTTTTCCTGAGCTGATCTTGTCCCTGAGTTCCCTGGCCTAGTCCTTGCTCCATCAGTTATCTTTCATTACATCACTTAAACTCGTTCTCTCAGAAGCAGGTTCCCTTAGTTTATAATCTCACCACTAGCTGTTTGATGAGGACAGCCACTTAAGCTCAAATTTTTCCACATAAACTGAGGTTCCCATATCTGCACTTCAAAGTTATTGAGAGAATTACATTAAAATGGACATAGTTCTGCACTTAGTTCTGTATCTGGTTCAAAGTATTTCACGCAAGCCATAGACAATCAGAATCACCTCAGGACAATCAGATCACAGCAGGTACCCCCATTTTACAGATGAGAAAAACCAGCTGAGGGAGGTTAAATAATACGCACAGCTAGTTAAACAGTCATTATTCAAACTAAAGTCTTCTGATTCTGACATTAAGAATCACGCTGTCACACTCTTCAAGCTGCTCCAGTGTTTTTGATTCTAGATGACAGACTTCTACCTACCTGCATGCCCAGCCTTGAATGCAGAAACATCCTTGGCACTTCCCCCTTCCTCTCTTGCACATCTAACAAATCAATGACTCTATCCCTTTCTCCTGAAGTCCACTTATTCCGCTCCACAGTACTCCAAGGACTATTCAGTTCCTAATCAATTCTGTCATAGACTTTTGTAAGAGTCTCCTTACTGATTTCCTTATTGCCAGTCCTCATCCTTATCCCTGTCTCTAAGGTTATCTTTACTTCTAGAGTGAAATTCAAAATACAACATAGAAGTCCCTTCAACAAAGATGTGAAATTTATATTTAAATAAATTATTTGATGTTTAAAAAAAAAAGTCCCTTCAGTTTAGTTCCAACTTGCATTCATTAAACAAGAGTGCCTACTGAGAGGCAACCTTTGGGCCAACTTTGTCACATCACTTGCCTTGTTGTAGAAACCATCCCCTTTCATGACAAACAAAACAAAATCCTCCACAAACTACTTTCCATGGCCTCAATAACCACAACCCTCCGGCCCCAATCTGAGTTGGATAAAATCATTTTTGAGATTCAACGTCTCTTATTTCAGGATGTTCTCTCTGAAAAACCTGGAAAGCATTTGGTCTTGGGCTTTCACAGTACTTTGCACAGAGAATCACTGTTGTCAGACTGAAATGAAATCAACTTTCTAAGTCTCACACACCAATGTTTACTGCATTTTTAAGGATAGGCAAACTATGCTCAGAACCCAGAGGTGTTGGCAGTTTCTCAATAAACTTGTCCATAAAAGTTGAAAACAGGATGTTCCTCACCTTTAATAAATAGGGATCCAGAACAAGTCTTGTAACTCTCACTTTAGCAGTTTTTTGCATTGCTGTCCCAATCACCTTCCCTACTATCCACTTGGCATGGACCGACGAACGAACTATTGACATTATGTAGCTTTAGTCACCTGAAAAACAAAATTCAAAGTTTAATATTCTGGTAGTTATGGCTTACCAAGTGTATTCTGTCACTAAAACTGCTAAGCCCAGAGACAGTTTTTATTGACCTTCTGGAACCACCATTTTTGGGAGGCTTAAACATTAGCAATTTCCTTAAAGCCCTATCTCAAGATGTCACTTTAACTTCCTTCCCCAAGGTCCTTTTCTGCAAGACGGGAATTATTACTGGGCTTACTCACAGGGGTGCTTTGAGGATTTAACCTCTAAGGCGCTGAACAGCGCGATTAGCCGCAGGGTTTTACCCTCACAGGCTCACCGCCGTTACTGACGGCTGGACCACCGGAGGCCTCCCCACCAAGGAGACTTAGATTTGACGTTGCTGCAGATCAGACTGCTGAGTCGGTCTGCTCTGCCAGGGGAAAGCTGGTGATTCATCCCTCCTCCCTAGACAACTCCGAGGTCAGGCGACTCGCCTCGCCCCTAAAGTTGTACGGCAGCGTCCGAGTGCCCGAATCTGCCCCCGCAGCAGCTGAGCACAGGCCCACTCTCACCCTCCGGCTCCACGCGTCCGCTGCGCAGCCAGGGAAGCGCAGGTCGCGGGGTGATGACGTCATCGCCCACAAGCCGGGCTCCGCCCGACCGCCCCGCTGACTGGCCTTGGTCTCTTCTTCAGAAGGGGCCGCGGCGTATGGGTCACTTGGAGGCTTTTGTCTCTCATTCCCCCACCTTGCGTTCGGCCACTAGAGCGTGTGCGGCTTCACTGGCTTTTCCCTTTCCGCTGTTGAACACCCATGCTCTGGATGGGCGTGCAGCTTCATAGGCTTTCCTTCTATTCCGTTGGGTTTCCTTTTTCCGTTGAGCTCCCAGACTCTGGACGTGGCATTGCAAATCAGAGGAACTTCTTTGATCACAAGGAAATGCTGACATTGAAATAATAATAATTAAGCACACCACAGCCTCTTTTAGGATAAACTTCTGTAGATTTTCCTGTCCGGTGTTTTTGTTTTTGTTTTTGTTTTAGGTATTTCTTAGGCGTTATGAGATTGAGACAAGTATATATATATATATATGCCAGTTTTATAATGGAGTTAGAAGGGTCATGGAGTGGTTGCTTAATACTTTCTCAGAAAGAGAAGACTTGGAATGTTCTAGGCTTTTGCTTGGAAAACGCCAAGAGGGACAGAAGACTAAAGGCTACTTGGCACAGACATTTTGAGAGTCGAAATATGGCTAGTTAGCAAAAATTGACCACTGAAGTATCTTAGCAACTTGTGAGAGAAGGTTGGGAAAATAAAAGCTATCCAACATGTTTCTTAGTGTTTTTAATGGGACACTTATTCCCATACTGTGTTAGGCACTGAAGGCATAGAAAAAGAATCACAGAGGACCCCCACCTTCAAAATACCCAAAGTCCAATAAGGACAGGTGAGTAAAGAAACAATTACAAAGTAAGGCGCAGGTAACAGGAGTTTGAGAAAAGAGTACCAAAGGGTCTGAGAGAGGGAATTTGATTAATACATAGTCCCTGACCAGAGGCCATATTTTTTGAGGAGGATAAGGGATGTGGGGACATCTTTTGAGGTAAGGCAGAAAGAGAACATGCACAGTGCTTATGGGGTGTGAAGTCTGAAATGGCCAGAATATAGGGTGAAGGGAAAGAGTGGCAGGGATTGAAGCTAGAGAGGCATCTGTCATTGAGGACCTCACGTTTTTTCTTAAGGGGAGGGGAAAGTGAAGGTGGGGGTATAATTTTTCTGCTTTTCAAGCTCATTTTTCTAGTTTTCAAAATCATTGCGGTAGGAGTATGAAAAACAATAGAGCTGGGAGAGATTTAATGTCTGGATGTTTTCTCAGGTAAGGGCCAAAACTGGAGCAAAGAGAATGAGAGAAAAAGTGGATGGAGAAATGACTAAGAAATTGACCAGCTGTGTGAGACAAAGGCACAGAGAAGAGGTGTGTGTGTGAGCACATGTAGATAGTAATTAGTATCCTATTACTCTTTAGGTTGATGAGTTTAAACAATTTATTACAGTTCTGTGGCTAGAACTATTAAGAACTATTAAAGTGCCTTAAGGACTGTTTCTGGTAAGGACTCCTCTTGATTTGCAGCCATGGCTGCCACTTTGCTGTGTTCTCAAATCATGGCTTTTCCTGGGAAGGAGGGAAAGAAGAGTAACAGGAGACTAAAAGAGAAAAGACAAGGATTGTATATACATGTAGGATTATACAACTGAATGGATTCACTGAACAACTAAAGGCAGGGGTTTATATGCCAACAATAAGGGGAAGGAAAAAGGGAGGGCTCCTATGGGAAAACAATAGGACTTTTAGAAAGATAAGTGGGCTTTTGTGCAAAATGAAAGTTATAAACTACTACCAGTGGTTGGTTGATTTCCTTCTTGGGTACAGTCACCCTAAGCTCAGTCCCAACCTCTCAGCCTGCAGTGACGTTTGGCAAGAGGGAGAAATGAGAGACTTCAACAGAAGAAAGGTCTTTGGCATTAAAAGTAGATTTTGACTTGGGGAACTATTAATATATAGTATCTTAGAATATATTAATATATAGTATCTTAGAAAGCTTGCTGTTCTAAGATACTATATATTAATATATTCTAAGATACTATATATTAATAGCAACTCCCTCTATTAATGGCATCGCCCTGTGATTTTTGGCTAAAAACCCCTTTCCAGAGATCAGAACACAGAGGCTAATTCTAGAGTGGGAGGAACTGGCCTATGGGGACATAGAGGGTGCTCAGTGCAACACTGCTGAAATTGCAACAGAAGGGAATCATAGCAAGGTTCTGTTAATGAAGGGCTGAATTGACTTTGTAACTTCCTTCTGGAAAGTTGTAGGCACCTTACATGTAATAGATCCTCCTGACAGTTTTGCCCCCCTCATAGTTTATCTGACACCATATGCTTTACCTCCTAGTACTCTAGTACTTACCCTTAGTTATTTTCTCCTGAGCATATTTCTTTAAATAAGTTAGATTACATCATTTCATCCTGTCTTGAATATTTTCCCAGCACATCAAATATGCTGTGAGTTTTTTTGTGAATTCATTCATTATATCATGGAAACACTGTTTTTTAAAAGTGACTTTCAAATATATGAACACTTTGAAGCAATTTTTGGTTCACAGAAAAACTGAACATAAAGTTTTCATGTACCCCTTATCCATGTGCTCCCCATCCTCCTGTTCCTCCATTAACTTCTTGATTTAGTGTGGTACATTTATTAGAATTGATGAGCCAATATTGACATATATTACTAACTATAGTTTTTTTTTTTTTTTTTTTTTTA
>PVHY01033058.1:0-11419 GCA_004024945.1 Uropsilus gracilis
TTTATTGATTTGTCACAATTGTGCATTAATTGATCCATCCTCCTCCCTCCATATCCCTCCTCTGTATCCCCCCTTCAGTCACTTCTTCTCCCATTTTTCTGCGAATTGTTGGTTGGTTAAGTTGATGTTCAGTTGTTGGTTGTTTGGTCTGTTGTTCTCTTCCAATATCTGGTAAATGTGTGTGTGTGTGTGTTTGTGTGTGTGTGTGTGTGTGTTTTGTTTTTGTTTTTGTTTTTTTACCCCGGGGCTTTCCCACTTCACTAACTTTTGTTAACTATCCTGATCTTTTGTGCTGTTCACCTCCCCCACCTTCTTCCCCCCTCTTCCTCTCTCGCTCCATGGTTCAGTCCCATTGGTTGTTTTCATTTTTTCTTATTTGTTTTTCCCTATATCCATCATATAAGTGAGACCATCCTGGTCTTCTCTTTTTCTTTTTGACTTATTTCTGCTAATATGAGTCTTTCTAGTTCCATCCAGGTTGCTGCAAATGACATGTGTTTGTCCTCCTTGATGGATGCATAGTATTCCATCGTGTATCTGTACCACATTTTTTTTAGCCAGTCATCTGTTTGGGGGCATATGGTTTGTTTCCAATTCTTTGCAACTGTAAACAGGGCTGCAATGAACATGTGCGTACATGTGTCCTTTTGAATTAATGTCTTCATGTCCTCTGGGTAGATTCCTAGTAGTGGAATTGCTGGGTCGAATGGTAAGTTCACTTTCAATTGTTTGAGGGTCCTCCACACAGTCTTCCATAGTGGCTGGACCAGTTTGCAGTGTAAGAGAGTTCCTTTTTTCTCCATATCCGCGCCAACATTTGTTGTTGTCTGTTTTATTTATGTGGGCCATTCTTACTGGTGTAAGATGGTATCTCAGTGTGGTTTTAATTTGCATTTCCCTGATAATTAGTGAAGTGGAGCATTTTTTCATATGTCTATTAGCCATCTGTATCTCCTCTTTGGTGAAGTGTATTTTTAGTTCTTCTCCCCATTTTTTGATTGAGTTTTTTGCTTTGTTTTTGTTGAGATGTAGGAGCTCTTTGTGGATCTTTGTTATCAGACCCTTGTCACTTGTCTGGAGGGCAAAAATTTTCTCCCAGTTGGTTGGGTTTCTTTTTTTAAAACAATTATTTTTTAAAGTTGAAAATGGGGTGGAATTGGGGGTGGGGTATGTATGTATGTGTGTGTGTGTTAATGTAATTACAAGAGGGAAAAGTAAAGAGATGGCCCATTGGAATATGATAGAAAACTGTGGCTTTTTTAGTGGTGGGCAAGGTGTGAAGAAATTATCCACAATAAAATATTCTTAATTTAAAAAAGAGAGAGAACCTAGAAACATAAGAAGGTTTAATAGTGAGTCAGTCACCTCAGTATATTTCAGAAACTGGGATTATCATCTCATCAACTTATAAATCATTAATAACTTATAAAAATGACAATATGGTGGGAGAAGAGAATGGCCACCTTAGTCATCTGTTGATACACGTAAATTTTTAAAAAAATGGCAGTTTTTTAAGATTGGAGTTATCTCACTACTTCTGAAAGAGTTCTATAATTGTTTCACCTAAATTTGCTGGAGTATTTAAAATAGTCTCATGTATGATTTTAACTACATTGTGCATTTATTTTAGTTGGCAGGTTTGGCACAAAACAAAGGAATAACCCACAGCAGTGCTTCTATTACTGAATTATCTATGGAAGTCAAATGCGGAATTTCCCAAACAATCAACCCTGCTTTGTGTCTAGCAAAGATCAACACTATTATGTTTATTTAGAAACAGTGCAGTTCAGGCATTTCAAAATATCTGTCCCACTATTTACATTTCCTTGTTGAAGATATCTCAAGTCTAAGAGAATTTAATTTATCAACATTTAATTCATATAAAAATGGAGAAACTACTATAAGAATATCTACAATATAATACCCTTGGAATTTTTTTTTTAATTGTGTAAGTTTTGCTTACATTTCTTTTTCTTTTTTTTTTTTCTCTTGCCCTTCCCCTTCTCCTTGTCCCCCCATTTGATCACTCCATCTCTTCCATCACTGCCAGTTGTTGATCACTCTTTAACCCATTGAATCCTTCCTTTTCTTTCCTGGAACAATGTTCTTTTGCCAGGTGTAGACGTGTTTTCCTGGGACATGGTGGCCTGTGCTTATTTTTCCAGGTGTATCTTTGTTGTGAGCAGCCGGTTCATGCTTTTTATGTCCTTTTGGTGCCTTGTTCTTACTGGTCATCTGTTCTGACCCAGCTTCTATTACATTTTGCTTCTTTGCTTTGTAGTTCTGATCGCTGGCGTTGGGAGCATTTCTCCCAGCCGATGTTCATGTAAAAAGTTTCTTGATTGGGATAGACACCAGCAGATGATTAGCCTGGTTTGTCGTGGGGCCACTGCCCATCTTTGTGACTTTCCTCTCCATGTGAAATGAGAGGATGCCAGCTCACGCTAAGGTATTTCTGAACTGGGAATTCCACTCCCATCTGTGGAGACCTCAGTGGTCATATTTCTGAGATGGTTTGTTTCCATAGTTCGTTTCACAGCCCTATCATCTCCCATGGATCTTAAATGTTCGTTTGTTCTTGACTTGACTTCTCTCTCCTCTCCTCTCGTCCATCTTCGTGTATATCTACCGCTGAACTAGTGATTTAGTTTTTTCCGATGCTGATTGACTGAATTTGAAGACCAGAGGGGATCATCCTTTCCAACCCACCTCACTATCTGCCACCACCACCCCCACTGACCCACCCATCCGGCTGTTGGCTCTACTGAAATCAAGGGAAGGAACATGACTTTAACATGATTAAAAGTAATTATGTGAAACTAAGTGCACATGGTGAAGATCTAAATGCCAGCGAATACCATCTTCTATAGCAGACCCCTCAGATCTCAGCTAAATATCATAGTTTATTTTCCTCAGGAAAAGCACAAAAACAAAAGGCATTGGAGAGGTCGTGTCTTCCAGTCATTCAGGGATGATGCAGCTGTATTGGGATTTTGCTCTCTTTGCTTCTTTCTAGCTAGAAGATAAAAAGGGAAGACAGGAGTGGGAGTGGCGTGAGACTGGTTGGTAATGGCATGTAGCTTTTCCTCAGACATTGACTGGCAAAATGCGATTTATCTCTCTGCCTAGACGCAGAGGTATATAAGTCTGATGATGAACTGTAGTCTGGAAATATTCACCAGTGTGATGAAAAGAAAGACAAGTATACATGTGATTACAGGTGTAAGTATTGACAAAGAAAAGTTATTAGTCATTTTAAATGATCTTTTAAGCCAGAAGAGTTGAAGAAAATTAACAGTTTAACTGTGTGTGGAGAGTGTTTATTGTCCATTTAAGCACTAAATACACAAATATATGTTCCTATTATTTCCACAGTAACCAATTAGAAAAAAGCAGGCGAAACAAGGTCCCTTACAGATTTGAATCATATTGACCAAGTGATTGGGAAAATCAGTGGGACTTTTGAAAGTGAAAACCAGGATCAAAAGGGCATTGAACTCTCATGCCAGTGCTCAGCTCTCATTGCCCGAAATCAGTTGAATTGGTATCTCTAAAAGTAGAACTTAAACAATAACATTTTAAAAAATTTCCCAGACATTTCCATTATGTTACTGTTGGCAAGAACTACTGTTGTATAAAAATTTCTGTTAAGTTGCTAAGCTCTCTCTTTCTTCTTTATCCTTACTGTTTTAAAGGATTATAATAAACATGAAGAACCTAAGCCTGTGTCTAGCACATGCTTCGTTTGTTGTCAGTTTAGCAAATGCAGGTACAATACTTTGATTCCTATTTAATTATTCTGTTGAAGAACGTTGCATACTGAAGTATGAGGAATAAAAAGTTCCGTTGTGCATTTTCTCAAGCTTTATAGTTGAAGTACACTGAAATTCATTAACTAGAGTAAAACTAAAATGAGGAAAGTTACCCAAGCAATAGTTTAGGCCTGGGACTGGTGCAGAGATAAAAGCAATTATATCAGCAACCCTAACTTACAAGCTAATTGCTAAACTGGAGTTTTTTTTGTCATTGTCATTTTTTATCTCATGAAATTTGGGTCTCAAATGTAGGTTTATAAGCAGCCTATGTGTTGCTTGTGTAACCACGTTAAGTATGCAACAGACCAAAGATCTATTAAAGAAAAATTTGCTCATGTGGTCTCCAAAAACTCTTTACTTTAGTTAAAATGGAATAAAAATTTTTACCTTAAGATTCTTTCTTTATCCCCTCATTGTTTCTAAAATACCCAAATTTCTCGAGTCTGTTGCCTGTAAACACCTCTAGGCCAGTGTCTCAGTGAAGAGTATGAGCACTGCCGATGCCAGCTGGAACCACCTCATCACTCAGGCACCCCGGTTCATGCTCAGTCACTAGTTACATGCAGGATGAAACCCAGATTCCAGGGGCCGCCTGAGACTTCGTCACCGCTGCTGTCGTCGTCTTTTGAGAAACTTTTTTTTTTACACTGTATACTTATCATCCCGTGGCACAGAATTATGGGCTTGTTTGTTTCTGGAGTACACACACCGTGCTCATGGGCATACTTTACACCTCCTATGTATAGTTATCTGCTTGGGCTGCCTACCAAAACACTACCAGCTAAGTTGCTGAAACAACGTGAATTTATTTCTCTCAGTGCTGGAGGCTAAACAGCAATATGCTGATAAATTTGATTTTTTCCTGAGGCGTCTCTCGGCTTGCAGATGAAAGGCTTTTTTGCTGTGTCCTCACATGATCGCTTGCAGTATGTGCTTTTATCCCTGGTGTTAGATAAGGGCTCCACCCTTATGGCTTCATTTAACTGTAATTACCGCCTTATAGACCCTGACTGCAAATACAACTAGATGTTAGTGCTTGAAAACTTTTTAACAAGAAGGAATACACTAGATGTTTTGTTTGTCACTGTTTTGATTAACAGACATGCTGCATTTGAAAAAATACTTTTGGAAAATTACAAGTGACACAATCGTGAAATTAAATTTCAAGAGGTACTTCTAAAAAGTAGCATACCAAAATAGGCAAAAGAGAAAACATAAAATCTGAATAAACTTTTAACAAATAAGAGATTGAATTTGTAATTAGAAAACCCTTCCCCCCCCAAAGGAAAATACATGCATAAATCACTTCACTGGTAAATGTTAACAAGCGTTTAAAGGGTTAAGTCTTCCATAAAATAGAAGATGATGGAACATTTCCCCACTGATTCTATGATGCTGGTATTTCCCAAATATCACCGAGAGGAAAAGTACAAACCAGTATGTCTCCTGAATGTAGCTGCGGCCCTTTACCCCCACCAGCCCACAGAGAACTAACAAACACAATTGAACAACAAATAAAAAAGGTTATACAACATGACCCAGAATTTTCCCCCAGATTTTGAGGTGACTTTTAACATCTGGTGGTTAGTTACTGTGGTACATCATACCATATCAATAAAGTGGAGACCAACCACATGCTCATACAATAAATACAGAAAAAAGCACCTTATTTCCAAATCTGTGGACCTATATTCTGATTTTCCACTTATTATTTTTAAATCTGTTTACATTGTTCAAACTGCATATGATTCAGATCCTTTATCTATCTAGAATAAAATTGATTTCTCACGATGAAAGGGGAGAATTTCTGTGTAGTGGGCACAAAAACTCGTGTTCTTTCTTGAAGCCTTGCAGATAGATGTCCAGCTTTATTGATGTGAGAAATTCCTCTTTAAAGAAATGATTCCTAGTTGTTGAATGATAAGGATTTGAATTGTCATAGTACTAGTGGTAACAATGTCATAAACGGAAAACTTGCACCTTTTCATGTCGTACAAACTGAGGAAAAGGCTATGTCAGGAGTCATAAAATTGTGCCTTTTAATCCAGTAATAATACCTGGGAGCTAGATACCCTCTGTATCTGAAATATAGAGGAAAAGCTATATATGTAGTAAAATGGAACAATGATAGATTATTCAGAGGAGTCAGTTTAAATTGTATTTAAACTATTTCATGATTACTTGAACATGGCTGTTACAGAAAAATGCACATAAATAGAGTTGGAAGAATTTTTGAATTATGTATTTTTTTCTTAGGTCGTTGTTTACCCCACAGTTCTCCCATTACGCTACATGTGAACTGTCATCCTCACGACATAAATAGAATTTTGAAAATATGTTAGAATAGGATTTTGTGTGTGTGTGTGTGTGCGTTACAGTATTGAAATGCAAAAAGCAGTACAGATGTGTATCTATGTGTATGTTTGTATGTGCAGTTCATAGTGACTAGAAAGAGAATAGAGACTGGAATGTTTTCTGTTTTGGCTGTCATCTTTAGGAAGTAGAATTATGAGTTTTTTTAATTGTATTTTTTCAACTCTTTTAAAGGGGCAGAGGAGTGTGTTTGTCTTATCTGTTTCTTTTCCCTCTCTACCTCTTTCCCTCCCTCCAGAACCACCTGAATGTAAGTGGTGTAGCAACCAGAGAATCAGGATCTCAGTGAGCTGCCACAGTGGAGGACCTGGTCTTTAAGGGGAGCCATAGGCAATTGTGTGTAAATACTTGTCTTTTAGGATATGGTCGTCAAACCCATAGCTGTTATGAATAGGGCTAATTGTCAGTGTGTTCAGAGGCTCTTGGAACAAGGTTAGACTTACTGAGATTTTCTCTCACAATGAAACTGTTTTTAGAATCTCAGAGAAAGGAGACATGAGCAGTTTCGTTATCTGAGAAGAAATTACAAAGAGTTTTAGTCACAAGCCTGAGGGACTTGTTTTGCCCCTTTAAAATATGGCTCCTCTCTGTCCCACAGCTGGCCCTGAAGGACCCGGTGCACACCGTGTCGCTGCAGCAGTTCACCTATGAGAAGCTGAAGGCGCAGCAGGAACTGCTGGGAGAGCAAGGCTTCCAGTCTCTTATGGAAACGGTGGACACAGAGATCGTCTCCCAGCTGCAGGAATTTTTACAGGGTTTCTGAGAGCATGGAACATGCGGCTGCTTCCTCTTTCCGGAAATAAGCTGAGAAATCCAACCTGCCATCTGTCCTTGAGCGCCTGCTGAGATGATCAAGAAATCCTTTGTGTGGGAAAGTAAAGAGGCAAAGACCATACTTTTTTTTTACTACAGAATTCAGCAAATAAATGTAAATCCTGCATAACTAAAATTACAAATTTGTTTCTCAAAAGAATTAAATTTTGTATTTATGAGGGGCCCTGTGTTTACTGGAGATAGATCTGACAACACTAGCTGCTTAGTTTCCTGTTAAGAAACTCCAATCACCTGTTAACCATGTGCTCTTAACACTGACGAAGATGAGGGTAACTGTCTGAAATGTTCTTCTGCAACCAGAATTAAATTTGGCTGCATTATCTTTTTTCGAAGCTAATGAAACTATAAGTTTGAAAAGTGGCATCTTGAAGCTGTTCAGAGACTACAGTTAGTTGTGTGCAACAGGCAAAACTGTGAGACCAATACACACGACTGAGACTATCGTTTAAGGGAGTAGCTTCCATCTGACCTAAGAACATGTTTCATCAGACAGATAACTGTTATTTTCATTCTAGTAATTTGATACAGGATTCAGTAAAGGGATTTTTTTTTTTCACTTTATTTTCAGTATTTACACATAGTCTTTAAACGCACGTAGTAAGGCCCACGGAAGTGAAACTGTGTACTGCAGTGCCAAGGGGGACACCTCTGGTGATCACTGGTTCTTGTTCCTTTGTTATTCCTGATGGTCAGGAGACCCGTGAGCGCCGAGAAGACCCAGGCAGCCCACAGACCCCCTGTGCTGTGACGTGGCGGTGACAGGCTGCCCAGCACTTACCCATCTCAGGTTCTCAGCACAGGAGTGTGGCAGGGCCTCCATGTAAGTGCACCCTGGAGGACCGAGTAGCAGCCCCCGGGTACCCACACTCATGTGACAAGTCTTCCTTATTCCTTCAACATGCAGTACCAAAAGGGGAGAGAGGGGAAAACACGCCTTACTTTGTTTTACTTGCCATTTATTGTAAAGAAATTCTAAAGCATTTTGAAGGAACTATTCAAAAGCAAAGCAGGAAAATGTCTGATCTTTCTATAGAAAGCTGGGTACAGTATGTAACTGGGGGAAACCCACCATCCCATTGTAAGCTGTGGAACCCACAATGTATGGGAATATTGGATGTTTTCCATGAGAGAAAATATGGTCCAAATTAAATTTTCCAAAGATACCTCAACTTTGACTGATTTGATTTATTTCCCTCTACCCCATAAAAAAGAATTCATGAAATTTGCCCAATGAAAGGAAGTTTTCTTCATGCCTCAGTACCAACTCTGTCCTAGTAAGTGGCTTTGCAGCCGATGGGAAACCTTCCTCTTAATTTGTCTTTTCACTTAAAGACTAAAAGCTTCTTTCGTCAGAGATTTTTTTCAGCATTATTGCTCAGTCCTCAAAACTGATCAAAGGAGGATCTTTTCTTTTTGCTTACTTAATTATTTTCATTGGAGGCACTGTTTCCATGAGTACTAATCAGAAATTCTCAAATCTGCTCTAGTTTTTCAATTATAGTAAAATATTCATCCCAGTTCCTGACAGATTTCATTTAAGTGTGACAGCAAATGTTATTAAAGTAGTTGCTTTGCAGAAAATTTGTAATTCTCTGAAGGAAAGGGTTTAAATCATTTCTTAAACTCATGTTAGAATGGACTTTGTAAACAGCTCAGAAAAAAAAGGTTCATTTTCTTTGAATTTTTTACGTACTGAAGATGTAAAATGTGGTTATTGATTTGGAGTCTGTTTGTCAACTCACCTTCATAGCAAACCTGTAAAGTCTGGACAAACAGTTTAGCTATGCCTCTGTTTCAGTTATGGCTTCTGATACAAAGTACCATTCATTTCTAGTCTATAAAGACAGCCCATTATTTCTTGCATTAGAGAAACTTTTCTCAACCCTCTGTCCAAAAATGCCATTTTAAAGTTTTTACTAGTGTAAGTGGTCACCACATCATTATACATAAAAATACTCAGTTTATAGCTTCCTTAGAGAATTGTCACTGTTGCTCTCTTAATCTATTTCATCATCCAACTGGTAGTTGAATTTTTGTTTAGTGCCCGAGGGTGACTTTAACAAAACTGACCTCGTGTAGTTTTATAATTTGGTGGGAATACCACTTGCCAACGAGCTCCAAGAAAACAGTGCTTCTGAGCTGTGTTCATTTTGGGGGGCGGGGGGGAGGGCTGTGTGCAGAGGGAGCTGATGGATGAAAGGAACAGGCTGACATCATTTCATTTGATTCCATTGAAAACCCCCATAGTTTGGTGAAGATACTTAAAAGTAAAAGACACCAAATAAACGGGGCAGTTCTTGGATACCATCCTAAGCACTATTTGAATGGTTTCAACGTACGAAATCATCACTGAGAGAAGATTTTAGAGCTTTGTGGCCTCATGAGCGATTCCAATTCCTTGAATTAGATGAGTTTCTCTCACTAAAGGTAAACCTGTTACATTTCTGTAACACTTAGAAATCCCAAATGTAAAAGTTGTTGGAGAGTAGATGAAAGAAAGATGAGATGGGGGTCATGAAAGCAAACATTTCCTGAGCGTATGAGCACCAGTATCCCCTTCATCTCGATTCACCAGGTTTTTTCACTAGGCAACATACACTCTCCATATATGTGGTGCTGAGTCATGACACTACAGAAGTTACAGCCTTTACCTCCAAGTAAAGGGGATTTCTCTACACTGATACTAACTGCACCTAAGAGATCAGTGCAATAATATCTAACAGTTTTTGGTCCAGTTTTCTCAAATCCCTGAAGATCTCGTGTATGATGCTGGTTTGCATCATGGTCCAGAGTCCGTTTAACATTTCTCTATTGCATTTGACTCGTTTCTGAATCTAGAATAATTCTTTTTTTTTTTTCATATCATTGCATTTTTAAAAGAATCCAAGCCAGCTAGCTTCCTGTAGAATGTCCCATATTATGCCATGCTCTGATTCTTGTCTCATAATTAGATCAAGGTTAACATTTCTGACATTGAGACTGAATGGATTATGTATACTCACTAGGGCGGAATGTCAGGCTGGCTCCTTGTTGACGAGGCTGGAACAGCTGAAGTGGTGCACGTCCAGCCTCCATTATAATGATTACCTCCATTATAAGTTACCATTACAGCCGTAGACATTTCTAGTAGCTGTTTGTTTGTTTGACCTTAGAGTTCTGCCTTTCTATTGACAAAAAGTTCTGCAGGTTTACTTTAAGCGGGGGAAAAGTCAGGTGACTAAATTATGGTTGTCTGTACTTCGTGCAGATCCATCAGCTCTCTTAGTCTCTATCACTGCATTATTGCTGCGACTCCCTGTTAAGCCAAGATGGACTGGGACAAAGCCTAGGGGCTGGGATGACCCAGGGGATGGGTTCTCACCTGTGTGCAGGATCTGACTCCAGAGCAGAAGAGTGGGGAGAAACAGTGACAAGATTCATTTTATTTTTCTTTTTGAGACTAGGTGTCACGTTACCTGGGGTAGTCCCGAACAGGCTCCTGTGGGCCTGTTGGCCATTTCCCTTTTGCCTTGTGTCTTTATTCACAGCACAGTGCACTGTGGAATATTAAACCAGGTCAGCAAATCCAGCCAAGGTGAGCTCTGAAGAAGTCTGTAATCAGGAGAGGAATGTGTCAATGTTGATTCTTTGCCCCTTTTCATAAAGTCAAACATTGATTTTCATGACACTTGAATTTCCCAGTTGGGCAGAAATAGAATGCAAGCAACTGCTGGAACAGGCATGAAGCCATTTCTCTGACTGCTGCCAGGCACCTGCTTTGCACGTTGGAGACTGACTTTCTGGTGAGAATTCGGCTTGGTGGGGATTTTTATTCCCGGAGTGGCATCAGGGAAAGGCTTGGGATAAGACCATGGGTTGACCTGTGAGAAGTTTTTTGGTTTTTCAAGAGCTTTAACCTGAAGCAAGATCAGCTTCCCATTTGATAAGAAGCAGCTGGCTTCCAAAACAGTCTGGGGTCAGCACCACTGTGACTTCATTCATGCATTCATTCATGCATTCATTCATTCATTCATTCATTCATTCGTTCATTCATTCAATTAATTAATATTTCACGTCTTTGTATTCTCCAGGGATCACCCACCACCTTCCCTCCCTGACTGCTCCCTCCCTTCTTCCCCCCACCCCTGCCCCAGTTGTGTACTTTAGTTTGGTTGTTGGCTTGTTTTGACTTTTTCTCCTGACCTTTTGATTGTTTTTCCTATATCCCATATGTTAGTGACACCATTTGGTTACTGTCTTTTTCTTTCTGACTGTCTTTCTGCTACTATGATTTCTTCTAGGTTCATTCAAGTTATCATAAATTCGTCAAATTTGTCATGTTTAATTGATGAGTAATATTCCATTGTGTATATAGACCACATCTTTTTTCATCCATTCATCTGTTTTGGGACATTGGG
>PVHY01033059.1:0-11402 GCA_004024945.1 Uropsilus gracilis
CCCCGCTGGGGGCCTCTGTGCCCTGGGCTGAGAGGCCGGCTGAAGGCCCCGGCTCCCCGCGAGGCCGCCGCCCGCCTGTGCTTATTACCCGCGGCCCGTGGGGCGGCCGGCAGCCGCGGCAGCTCCCGGCGCGCGCGGACGAGTTATCAGCGCGTGGCGGCGGCCCGCGCCCGCTTCCTGCCCGCTCCATATACCTTCACTGGCTCTCCCGCAGATAGCTTGACGGCGCCCCGCAGGAACGGGCTCCCACCGCGCGCCTGCCTGGCGCGGCGGGGCCCCGCTGAGAGGCGCTGGCTCATGGCCGGGCCGGGCGTCGGCGTGGGGGCGCCTGCGCGTCGGGCCGTCCGGAACGGGCCGTGTCGGGCGTCGGGCCCACGTTCGCGGTCAGCGCTTTGGAGCCGGACGCAGCCCGCGCGGCCGGGCTGCCGGGTGGGCCGAGAGGCTCCCTCCGGGCAGCGCTGCCGGCCGCTGCCCGGGACGCTCCGCTGCGGGCCCAGCCCGGTCCCGGCTGCAGCGGCCGGCAGCTCGCTCGGCGGCCTTCTCCCCGGCCGCGAGGCGGCGGCCTTCCTCCCCGAGGGCGCCTGTGGCGGCAGGTCCGGAGGAAGGGCTGGGCGAGCACGGGGATGTGGGGCCTGGGGGAAGTGGGGGCCGAGCCCCAAGCGCTCCTGCAGCTCCGTAGGGCTCCGTCCTTGGTGGACTCGGGCCCAGCGCCTGCCCCGTCTTGGAGTGGGTGGCGCACCCCCTTCTGCCAACTCCCTGGGGCTCGGGCTTGAATTCTTCGAGACGTGCGTGGCGTCGGGGCCCCGGAGCAGCCCGCGTGACAGCACAAGAGGCCATGGAGGCCACTGGCGGGTGGCGTCTGGGCTCGGGCACGCGTGCGGGCGCGTGTGTGCAGGGCAGCCGTGCATCGTGCACACACACGGGCATGCGTGGGTGTGGGAAAGCATCCGCCCTTGCCCAGGCTGGACGGAGGTGGGCACACGGAAGGTCCCCTCACTGCTGGGCGGCGGGGAGGGGGGCCCGGCCCTTTCCCGGGCTGATGGCTGTGGCGCTGTCGTCAGCCGCTTCCCGGCGGTGGCAGGAGAGAGCCTGCCGCTTTAATTCTCCCTCCCTGCGGTCCTCGGGGACTTGCGGCTGCGAGGACGAGGACGGCCCTGCAGGAGCGGGAGCAGCCTCCTTCTGTGAAGGGCTCTCCAGCTCTCCGGGAGACGGGCATTTCCATTTGAAAAGGATCCTGTTAATGAGCCCTGCTCTCCCAGCCTATCGCCCCACAAGCAAAGGGGCGGCTTTGAAGTCAACACGGTCTATTATGGGTAAAATAAACCCCTTAGAACAAAGGGCAGTTCAAGTTCAAGTGCAGACTCCTCGCAGGCGCTGGTGGCACCTGCCAGGCCCGCTCCGCCGGCTGTGCTCACAGCCATGGCGCCGCCGAGCCTGCGCGCGGGCCCAGTCGGCCTGCGGCCTTGCTCCTGCGCGCGCCCGCTCCTCCCGGCTCAGGCCCCCAGTGGGGCTTCCCTCTGGCAGAGCCACCCTCTCCCCCTCGGCGGGACGGGCACGGCTCCGCAGGCCGGCCCAGGCGTCCCTGGCCGGGTGTGGGCACAGGTGCAGCCGCCTGGGCGGGACCAGCCTCGCCGCATCCATCGGAGAGGAGGGCTTTCTGCCGGCGAGTTCGGCAGGTGGCACCGAGCGGCATCGAGCCTGGGGGGCTCCGTCCCCGTGCCCGTGCCCGTCTCGGGTCCCTCCCCGCCCGGAGCCGAGGGACACAACGTGGCTTCAGCTGTTAGTCACCCGGGCCGTGGGTCTCGTTTCTGCAAAGCGGCTGCTTCGGGCTGCTGGAGGCAGAGACTCACGCGATGCTCTTTGCACACGAGGGAGCGAGACAGTGGGGCTCATCCCCCCGCATCTGGGCCGGGCGGGCATCCCGGAGCATGAAAGGGGGCGGCCGGGCCCGGCGGTGGGGCGCCGGGAGGGCACCGTGGCCGTGTGTCTGTGGGCTGGGGCAGCCACGCCCGCCCCGCCTGCGCTGTGCACCCACTTATTTCTGGCGGACGGAGGCGGCAGGAGGCGGGGCGAGCTGCTCGCGTGGCGACGGCTGAGCTGCGGGAAGGACCAGCGCCCAGCGTGTCGGCTGCAGCCCCGGAGCAAAGGCCGAAGCCCGATGTTGGCGCCCTCGAAGTTGCTGGGGGCGGGGAGGGGCTCCCTCATGGCTGCGTGCCTGGGCCCGGCGTGCTGGGGGCTCCCGGGAGCCCTGCTTTCCCGAGCTGCCCGTCCACGCCGGACAGCGCTGTTGCTTGGACGGAGTGGACCACTGGCAGCGTTGCTTCCTGGCTGTGCCATCTGCTGACTGGACAGTCCTAGCGGCCACCCCAGAGGGTGCGCCCTGTCGCATGACCGCCAGGGAGCCACACCCCACGATCGCGTGGCCCCCAGCGGGTCCTGCCTTGCACAGAGCCGCAGCACGCGTGGCCACAGTCTGCGCGGCCGCTGCTCACGCTGCGCTCAGCTGCGCAGGAGCGCAGCCTTCTCCCTGGGGCAGCGCCAGGCTCCCTGGGACTGCTGCGGGCAGCGACCGCCACCGAGACTCCCACTGCACTCCGGCACCTCTCGCCTCCATCACGGGTTCTCCAGATGTCCCTCTTCCTCGCCGCTGCCTCCTTCCAGCCTCAAGACATGGCCCCCAGGCCGCCTTCTTGCAGGAGCGCGAGGGGACAGGGAGTCTCCCTGCGGCCGTCGCGCTCCGTCGTGGGTGGCCACCCCTTCCGAAGGGTCTGCTGCAGCCACTGCAGAGCCTTGCGTGTAGCACGGACATGTGTCTGCCGTCTGCAGCCTCGGGCTGTGTAGCGCAGTGCTCCTGTGAGCGCCGTGCTCTGTATGGGGGGAGATGACTTTTTTCACTGCTGCGTAGTTTTCCACAGGCAGGACCAGCACGTGAAGAACATGCTTGTTTGTCCCGCCCTGACAGACATCTGGGTTCCCTGTGCTCTTGGCGATTACGCCAGCGCCGCCGAGAACCTTGCTGGCGTGTCCGCCGGTGGGTACACGGAGGCGGGCTGCTGAGGGCTGATGGGCCAGGAGTGTCCAGGGGCTCTGTGATGACCAGACTCGCTGCATGCAGCAAGGCAGGCCCCCACAGGGCCACCCGGCTCCTGGCGCCCGGTCATTGGCAAGGCTTTGGGGTGAAGAGCCCGTGAGGTCCTGACCGTCTAGTTGCTGGAGGTGCTCGCCATCTTGTACATCAAGCGTTTTTATTTTGAGAGGAGAGAAGATGCACGTGCGGTTGTGAGCTACAGGCGCGAGAGAGTCTGGGTACCCTTCCCCCAGGTGCCCAGGGCGACACCTCGCGTGTGATGGCAGGGGCTGCAGTCAGCACAGGACATCTAAGCTACAGGACATCTCCATCAAGCCGCAGGTCCCCACGCCACCCTTCACAGCCCCACCTGCCTCACACCTACCCCGTCGTAGCCTCTTGTGGTCACTAGTGTCCGTACCTGTGGCTTTGTCATTTCGCCAACACGTGAGCAGACTTGCATGGGATGTAGCCTGGCGGGCTTTGCTTTTGACCCTTGGCGCTGTTCTTTTGAGACTCATCTAAACGGGTGTGTCCATCAGTCGCCTGCTCTTTTTTATCGCTGGGTAGTATTTCACCTCGTGGATGTACCAGGATGTACCCTGTTTGGCCACATGCCTGCTGGAGGATGTCTACGTGGTTTCCTTGGGGCGGGGAAAGCTCTTTGTATGACTCTTCATTTCGTTGCATGGCTGTATCTTCTCTCTTCTCTTCTGTGCACCACACTAAGCAGGTAATTGCGAGGCTCCAGGGAGGTCCCATGTTTAGCGTGCACCCTTGTCCAGAATAGCTCTGCCCTTTGCAGGCCACGGGCCATTGGTGGGGGATCCATTTCTTTGCGTCCGTGCCAGCATTCTGGGTCATTTCTACATCCTACTGTGATCACGCAGGCATGTGCTGAGAGAGCTCTCATTGTGTGTTTAAGCACTTTCCTGATGACAGGTGACATCTATCGTGTTCCTGATGACAGGTGACATCCGTGACGTCACACACCATCCTTGCGCTTCCTACCATCTCTGCTGCCTCTTTGGCCAACGGTCGGTCATATCTTCTTTCCAGCTTCACGACCGGCCTTCTGGTTGCTCTATTTTAAATTCTTTATATATTATAGATGCTTTTCCTTCATCAGAGGTGGACAGCAAACACTCCTTCCTGCGTACTCTGTCGCTGGTTTTTCATTGTCTGCAAGGGGTCTTTTGCGGAGCCAGAGTTTTTAACTTGGCTGAGATCAACTTGATCAATGTCACTTTTGTATATTTTGACGACGCCGTGGAAACCGAGTTCTCTGGTTCTTACTTAATCGTATCAAATTCAATCATCTGTAGCCAGGGCCAGAGTCCTTTGTGGGGACATGCTTCGGAAATAGCGCCCCACATTGTGCTTTGTTGTCCTCCTTTCACTGTCTTCCCAGAGGTAGACGTCGTCGTAGTCACTCAAGCTCGGGGGATCGTCTTTCCCCTGGTAACCGATGCCTTTTACCTTTTATTTCGGAAATCCCTGCTGACCCCGAGGTCACAGTGATGTTCTCTCAGGAACAACCTGCTTCTTCTACCTTCTGGGAGCCTTTTCGATTGTTATTTACACTTGTCGGGGACGCATCTGGCATAGAGTTCTGTGAACGGTGGGAGGCGGGCTCCAGTTTCTCTTCTTCCACACGGATATCCAGTTGCATTAGCACCAGCCTTTGAAAAGTCTCTCCTCACCCCGCTGAATAACAGAGGTGCCTTTGTCAGCTACTCCGGGGAGCAGGGTGCGCACGCACGCACACCCTCATGCTTATGCGCGCACAGCCGCGCCGCGCAGCTAGTTATGCTTGCGTCTTGGAACGCCCGACTCTCTCCTCGCACCTATTCGTCCTGGTGTATTTGGGAAACACACCTGCATCTTACTCACGGCCAATACGTTCCTCATCTCAAGGTGCCGCTTGCATTTCCGTGTGAATCTTAAAACCGGTCTGTCAGCTTCCTACACAAGTAACCACCTGGGGTTTCAGGGCAGGCTGTCTCCCTTCTCCAGGGGTCTGACGTATTGCTATCGGGGAATCCACTTCTCTCTGCTCCTGGCCTGTTTCAATTCATCTCACCCCCCCATCAGCTCTAGGGATTGGCCAGTCAGTGACTGGCTGCTTTGCGCCCAGGGCTTGTCCAGTTTTAGCAGATGTCCTAGGTAAGTGATACAGTCACGACGGACATTACTTCTAATCGTATCTGGTGTGCAGAAGGAGTGTTTTGACTTTACCCCATCACGCTGAATCTAGCAACCGCGATGCATCCATTTGTTACGTGTAGTTTGTCCGTGAGGTTTCCTACGTGCACGTCACCCCCAAAATGAGCGTGGGTCTTCCTTTCCAACAGTTGTGCTTTTATTTTCCGTGCCATGCTCCATGACTTCACGCACTGGTCTGATGACATTGACGGCAGCCAACGCTTCTGTCTTCTTCCCAAATTCGGGGGGAGTTTCCTCGTTTTATTAGCAATGATATTTGCTGGCAGATGGATATGTGTCCTTGATCATAGAAAGTTCCCAGCTCTAAGCTGTTCATTTTTTTTTTATCGTGAATGGATGCTTAATTTTATTAACTTCATTTTCTGCATCTGCATTAATGATTACAGGGTTTGTTTGTCTGTTGTTGTTTTCCTTATTTTGTCAACGTGGCCAGTTCCGCTGACTGATTTTCAAATGTTACATCCATATTGTGTTCTTCTGGTAAATTCCGTGGAGAGACGACAGAGTCCCCTTTCTCTTTAACACCAGCTTTGGTTCGTTGGCATTTTATTTGATATATTTCCTCCTGTGTTAATGAGAGAGCGAAGCCTGTAATTTCCCCTTTTCCTCATGTTCTGATCGGATTTTGGTGTCAAGACTAGATCGGCTTCCAGGAGCGAATGGAGAGGGTGGCTTTCTTTGGCTGGTCTTTGGGAAAGGTCCGTGCGAGATTGGCATCATTTCTTAAATGTTTGAGCGGAGCCCTCCAGGGACTCCTCCGCCTGCCGCCTTGTCCCTGCGGATGTCTTTGATTTACAGACGCAATCGCCTTCAGATACACTGAGCTTACCAGAGTTGCTCTTTCTCCTTCGCTTCATCTTGCGTATTTCCAAGTGTGCCCCTCTCCCCCAACGTCTCCAAATGTGCTGACACGGCGGTGCTCGACGCTCAGCTCTTCGACTGGCCTTGCAGCGCCTGGCATCTCTGGACCGAGGCACCTCTTCGGCCCTGGTGCCGGCGTCGTCCCCGCCTTTCCTGACGAGCCTCCCCGGTGCCAAGTGCCAACTTCGGCCCGGTTTTCTTTTCTGCCACCGCTGCCCGATGCCCTGCCGCTTTCCGCTTCATCTTAGCTCTTGTCCTGTCGCCGATCTGCTGTCAGGCCGCCCACGGGACCCCGAACCCCCGTGGCCCTTTCCTCCTCGCACTGGGCTCGGGTTGCCTTTGATTTTGGCTCTTCAGGGCCTCAGCTCGCACACGGTCCTCTGTGAGCCCCAGGGGCCCTCGCGGAACCGAGGCTCGCCATGTCCAAGTGTTGTCATCATCGCCCCGGAGCGCGGCTCCCGGCATTTATTGCCCGCGCCACGGCTGTGCCGGGCCTGACGGCGCGGGGGGTGGGGCTGACATTGCTGGCGAGCGAACACAGCCGCGCGCGCCGGTGACGTCACAGGCCTTGATGCCAGACGCCTGCAGGCGGCACCGGCGCCCGAGGAGCTCTGCCGAGGGCCGGCACCGCGGGCAGCGCGGTTTGCCCTTAGCATGCCGCAGACCCGACGGGCAGCCGGCCGGCACTGGAGCCCAGCGTCCCGCCGAGAGGGGCAGCGTGTCGCGGGCCAGGCGGATGGACCGGCCTTCACGGAATGTGCGCTTTCCTTGAAAGCGGGGCTGACCACACGTCCAGGTCCCCTCGTCCTGGCCAGCGGCAGGGCGCTTGCCCAAGGAGGGTCAGGCGCGCGTTTGTTCCAAGGACCCATGGGCGCGATGGGCGGGGCGGAGGTCAGCCTCTGAGGTAACCCTGAGCCAGGCGAGGCTGCGCCCCCCCTTGTGGGTCCCCACCCACCGCAACCACGGCGTCTGCCGGCCTCTGGGAGTTTGGTCCTAAAACTGGACTAGACGCAGGCGAGCGGGGGAGGTGGCCGCCCCCAGCCTGTGCCTGGACGGCTTCCCGGCACCACGGGGCCCCGGGGACGCGGCCGTGAGGCGTCAGTGACTGACACCTCCACGCCTGCATGGACCTTCAGGGCCAGCGTCCCCAAGCGGCCGTCACATGGGGCCGGAGGCCTCGTGGGCGTGACAGCCCCTTCCAGTGCCAGGCCGCCCGCGCTGGCCGGTCCCGGAGGGGGCTGCTTCCCTGGGCTCGGGGCCGGCTGCGGGGTGGCGAGTCCCGAGAGGCCACCCGCCGGCTGTGGACGCAGCTCCCGCGGGCCTCCGGCCATGCCCGCGTCGCCCCCTTCGTCCCCACGGCCCGGCCTCTCTCTGGAACAAAGCAGGTGGGGCCGGTGTCCACGCAGCTGGGGTCTCAGACGTCCACTGTGAGAGCCGCCGGCCCTCAGCTGTGTCCCTCCCCTCCCAGGGCTGCGCTTCCGTGCGTGGGCGGCGCCACCCCTCCTGCACCCTGAACTCTACCTGCCTGCTCCTCCGAGTTCCTCCCAGAGCCCGACATGGGGCCGCGCCTGGGCCTCAGTTTCCCCGCTGGCCCCGTGTCCTCTGTTCCCTCCGCGGCGGCTCCGGGCGCAGCGCTGAGGTGACCACACCCGTCACGGCGGCTCGCTGGGAGCGGCCTCACTTTCCACTCCAGGTGCTGCTCGTCTCCAAAGGCCGCTCCCCTGCGCCCGAGTCCTGGGTGAGCCGGCGTCTCTTCCGGCTTCTGGAGCGCTGGTCCACGGACACCGGCGCCTTCGCTCCCTCCGAACAGGCAGCCGCCTGCCCCTGGCCGCCCGCCCCTGGCCGCCCGCCCCTGGCCGCCCGCCCCTGGCCGCCCAGCCCTGGCCGCCGCCCTCCGGGATCTCTGTCCTGGCCACTCACCTGTCCTTGGCCATGTCTCAGCTCCCGGGAGCCGCGCCCGAGGCCCGAGCCCTGCCACGTGGGTCCCGCTGCGGTTCCTCCGGCCACGCGGTGCTTGGCCTGTCTCCGTCGGCCTCAGGTGACCGCGCCCAGGGCCGTGGCTGTCTCTGGCCGATTTGCTTTCGTTCGTGGTCACTTGCTGCCCTGACCTCTCGCCTGGGAGGCTGGTTTGGGCGCCCGCGCGGCCCGTGAGACCCGCGAAGGTGCTGGGTGTTGCTGGCCGCCCCGGGAGGCCGGACAGGTGACCGCCGGCTCCATCGAGGCCAGGCGTCCGGGCCGGCGGGTGGCTGGCGTTTTGTCCTCCCTCCTGGGCTGTGAGCCTGTGGCGCTGCCAGCCTCCTCCTCCTCCTCAGAGCCGTCCCTGCGCCGTGGGCCCTGACCCCTGCGTGGGCTTCACATCCCTCGCGGCTCCTCCTGCCGCTCCTCCGCCCCGCCCTTCTCCAGCGCTCAGGGCGACGGTGGCCTGGGGGACCGGGCGCCAGGTGCCAGCCTGGCCGGGCTCCCTGCAGGCCGGGGCTCGTGTTTGGCCCCGCTGCCCTGGGGTGCTGCCTCCTGCGACCGCGCCCCTCCAGGTCTGCCCGACACCGGCCCGAGAGGACCCGCGGGGGCAGCGTGCAGAGCAGAGGCCCCCCAAGCCGTCCCCCCCCCGCCTGGCCGCAGTTCCTGCGCGGGAGACGCGGGCCCAGTCCCCCAGCCGGCACGGCCCCTGCAGCTCGGGCGGCTGCCCTGGGCGGGGCGTGGGGCCCGTGCCGTGGCCCGCGGTGTCACCTGCGGGGCTGGGGCTGCGGTCGCCGTGGACGCGGCCCTCGCCGGCGCAGGGGTGGATGGCGAGCCGGCTCCGGGCTCGGCTGAGGCGGCTGATCTGCTTGTTTCTCTGCGGGTTGCTCCGCTGCCTGAAATCTGCTTTGATTTTCCTAAGGAGCCCACGCAGGGACTACAGCCGCCCTCACGCGGGGCGCGGGTGGGGGGCCTCAGCTCCTGGGGCAGGGGCTCGGGGTTTTCCTGAGGGGGGGTTCCGAGGCCCAGCGTCCAGCAGGGGCTGGCCACGCGGGAGGCCGCAGGCTGGCCCCATGAACGCTGGTCTCTCAGCCCTGGCCCTGCCTCCCAGCTGGGGCCTGGCCCTCGCCGCACCGCGGGGCGCCCGGGGGACAGGGCCACGGCCGGAGGCGGAGGCTGGGCCAGCTGGCTCCGGGCAGCCGTGCGGTTCAGCTGAGCGCGTCTGGGGTCCTGACTTGGGTCTGGGTCAAAACCAGCCCATTCCTGTCGTCACCCCCAGCGCCAGCCAGAACCTGGCTCTGTGCCGCAGCGCGAGCCCTGGCTCCCGAGCACGAGGCCTGGTCCGGCCTCTCGCTGGCCGTGACCCGTGGGCCAGAGCCCCGGCCACTACGGAGGCCCGGCCCAGCTCTGCCCGGCTCAGGCGCGGCTGTGGCCCCGGCCGGCACACAGGCGCCGAGTCTCTCCGGTGGAAACCGGCCAGGTGGCCGAGGCCCGGGCTGGTGTCCCTGGCAGCTCCGCGTGCTGACCGCTGGCTCGGCTCTGTGCCCCGTGCTCGCTGCCCATGTTCCCACCCTGTGCCTGGACCGAGGCCCTGCCTGCTGCCGGGGGTGGGGGCAGCCGCGGACCGGGGCGCACGGGGGGGCGGGGTCGAGGGTCCTGTTCAGACAAAGGCTGCCCAGGTCCTGGCCAAGAAGAAGGAGCTGCGCAGGTGCCCTGGGGGTGGGGGCCGGGGCGGGGCCGGGGCGGGGGCACGGACCACGTGACTGTGAGGGCGTCACCACAGGCCGGCACGGCCTGCTGCTCACGGTCTCGAAGGGCCCCGGCGCCTGCACCACGGCCGGGTGGGAGGGGACGTGTGGCACACCCCTCGGGCAGCCCGGCGCCCAGGAGGCCCGAGCTTGGCCCCGCAGATGGGCAGCCAGAGGCCCGGGACCAGCACGTGCCCCATGGCCCACAGCCCCCCCCAGCCCGGCTAGATCGCTGGGAAGCAGTGCAGGGCTCTCCCAGCCCCGCCAGCTGACCTGACAGTGACCACTCGGCCCACAGGGGCGCTACGAGGGCCCTGCTCACCAGGTGCGCGGCCCTGAGGTGGGCCTGCAGATGGGGGCCGTGACGGCAGATGTGGGCCTGCCCTTGGGGTGAGCGGCTGGCCACCCCGACGCGCCCCGACGCTCGGCGTCACCACCGCGGCCCCCTCGGCCTCCGTCTCTGGCTGGTTCACAGCCGAGGCCCTCGGTTTCCCCGCTGTTCTGCAAACGCACGAAATGGTCAGACATCTTGGTCACCGTGTGGGCTCTTTAATAGCCGCAGCGCGGGGTGGGGGGGCGTCCACGGGTGTCCGGGGCTCAGCGTCTTGTGACCCCAGAGGCTCATCTCACGTTGTTGGACGCAGCCATAAGCACAGCGCGGGGCTGGTCCTCTGGCCGCCCCTGGGCAGCTTGCACACCGCTCAGACCTCACGCGAGTGGCTGCTGGTGACCAGATGCTGGCCGTGTGCAGAGGCTGCCTCAGCGTCTGGGCAGCCATCGCCGGGGTCACCGCAGTCGTTCTCTTGGCCGCACTGCAGGACGCCCAGCCTCACCGGCCACACAGGGACTTCCTCGGACCTGGGCTGGCCACGGGTGTCTCCGCCTCCCACCCTGGCCTCCGTGCAGCCCGACAACCGCTGCCAGTGCCCTGGGCCTGCGTGGGGGCAGGGGGCAGGGGGTCCCCTGGACCTGGGTGGCTGCCCTGTGTGACAAAGCCTGCCCCCAGCGGCCAGCCCCTGCCACCCCCCCCGCAGCCCCTTCCCCACCTTCTTCCTCCTGTCTCTGACCGCACCGCTCAGAAGGTTCTGGAAGAGGCTGAGCTGCCGGGTCAGGCAGGCAGCTCCTTCCGGATGGGGGAGCTGTGCCTGTTCATTCTCAACACGGAAAAGGGTGCTTTGGGGAACAGAGAACAAAGCCAGCTGCGCCTTCCAGCGAGCCCCGGGCCGAGCCCCAGACGCCAGCCTGCTCCCTGCCTCGGGGCCAGCCCAGCCCGCGGGCACCCGGCGGCCAGGGGCAACGCGCTAGGATAAAGCACAGAGGGGCAGGGAAGCCAGCCCGGCCGCCCTGTCACCGTGCGGGTGGCCCGCACGCCCCCGAGGTCGGAGCGCCCCGCGGACTGAAACTGCGAGAGAAAAAGAAAAACTTTTTGACTGGAGCTGGAACACACCTCTGCCTGGTCGCCCTGGAAGCAGCTCAGAGCAGTTTATGAGCATCTTCGCTGTTCGCCTGCTATGGCTGTGCGAGCATCAGCTCCCGGCTTCTCT